>VRLP01003709.1:0-59758 GCA_009660295.1 Lophius piscatorius | reverse complement strand
ATCTATCTATCTATCTATCTATCTATCTATCTATCTATCTATCTATCTATCTATCTATCTATCTATCTATCTATCTATCTATCTATCTATCTATCTATCTATCGTGTAGAGTAGCGTTGTGTAGTGAGGGAGTGTGTTGCAGAAATAACGATGAGTTGTGTGCTTGTTTGTGTGAGTGTGTGTGGTGTGTGTGATTCTAAACTGACCAAAGGATGTCTTGTTCTTTGTGACTTTTACAGCTGATTCTGCTTGGTTGTAGATTTCACTAACCCTTAGGTCACGCACCTGATACACCTTTGAATCCCACTGTTTGCCGGAGTGTAGAATTCTCTCAGGGGAAACGCATCCACAGATAAGAGTCTGGTGTGATGTTGTGAATCTTGGCCCTCAAGCCTTAACCATCGTTTTTGTCCTCGCCGCCTTTTCAGTAGCTACTATGTAAGAACTAGCTTAATCCATTATTTGTTCTTGGAATCATTGTATTAGTCTATTTGTTATTGTATCTAAAACAAACGCTTTGGGATAATTACATTAAAGATGATCCCTATTGTGGATCAGTGTGATGCTGTCATCACTTTAATGTAGTCGATTTATCAGGGCCATCCGAGAAACTGTCTACACACTGAAAAATCCACATTGAATACATGTGAAAAAAAAATGATAAAAACTCTTCAGCTCATTGCACATTTCACATAATAATAATAATAATAATAATATAATAAGAAGAAAAATAATATTATTAATAATAATAATAACAACATCAACAATAATAGTTGGAATATTGTCTTTGAAAATCATTTAGTTTTACAAATTAGGGGAAAGGTGACAAAAATGAAAGGAACCTACTCACTTGTGGCCTCACCTGAGGCCACAGACCTTTTCTTTCAAGGTAAACATTTATTACTTCAGGGCTTCCTGATGGGTGAAGAGAACCTCACTTCTCCTGGCTGTAAATGTCATCTCCTCTTTGGAACATTAATCACCGGCAGTGCTTGTCAGACCACTGAACTTTATACGAGGACATAATGATTCACCAAATCACGTTACGATTATTGGACTGGTCTACCAGATTGTTGACGGGCGATTAGAGGGAGGGTGGATGTTTTTTGACTTTTAAATCTGATGACAATCAATTTTACGAACTAATATATATCTGCTTTTGTTATATTTCCTTTTTCCAGCTGAGTTGTAAAGGGTTATATACTCCTTTGTAAACGATTTTTTTTTTGTCTGCTGCATAACTGGAAAATCATTCAACATTTTTTTCATTAAACTTAGCAGAAACATCATATGCTGGAATGGCGTCTATTACTATTAACTTTTAATTCACCAAGAAAGACACTCCATATTTACCATAAAATGAAAAAGTGTTTGGTCAAAGAATCTGACTTACAAAATGATTTCATGATGAATTTTTGTATTTCATGAGAATATTATGTTAATGTGATTACCTCAACCTTTTAGCAAAGCATGTATTTTTGAAAATGATTTAAGCTATATTACACTTTTTTGCACAAATTACATAATTCTGTTTAGTAAGTCCTCACATGTTATAAAACATTTTTTTTTAAACTTGTGGTGTCTCCCAGGGCTCCATCCTTGGCCCCTTACTCTTTAGCATATACATGCTGTCACCTGGTCATATTATGTGGCAGACATTTTTCAATAAGAAATAGAGACTAAAAATGTGGGTAAGTAGGTAAGTATGGGAATTATTACCAAACTGAGATTTATTTTTGAACACGCTTTTTTCACCTCTTGCAAACAGCATTTGTCCTCTTTCTTTGAAAAGTTGTACATTTCTACCAGGATAAATGTGAAATGCCACTATTGCTAATAGTCATAATATTTTTATATATCTTTGTTTCGACGCCAATAATTAAATCCAATTGCACAGCAAAGCATTGCTTGTAAACCACGTATTTTTTTCTTTACCAATTTTCTACATCATTCATGATCACAGCTTTCATAAACTGAAAGATATTGAATTCATCCAAGTGGGCTCACTTCAGTAGGTACCTGGGAGTAGAAATACAATCTCTTCATTGCTCTTTTCAGAATAATTGCTTTGTTTTTATGATTGAAAAACTAAGGCCACCAGACATATTTATCTATTAATGACGTTGTACTATTAATTGTCATTGCTAGAGCTAAAACCTGGGTAGAGTCTGTTCATTTTTAAAAGAGCACAATCCCTGAGGCTATCTTTTCTTGGACAAACATTAGGATACCTTCTGGAAGTTTTGACCTGGGCCAGACAGCAAGGTTTCACAACTGGCAACTGTCTCTTCACACCATTAATCAGACACACAGAGGACTGTCTTGCATCCAGATGGGGAGCCTCTCGACTACCAGAGAAAAAATAAGCAGGCTAATTAATTCTTATTGTTATATACAGAGGAAGAATAGATGGAGAGAAATTGAGGAAGAAACAAGACGAGTGGAGACCAAGTCACCTTTGACAGAGTCCTATATACACAAAGTGTCCTCACTACATGGTCATTGTTTCCTCACCAAAATATATCTGTGACTTGAAAAGCTGAACGACTGGATGTGGAGGGCAAAGCGACATTGCAGCAAGAGGTTAATGACTGATAAAGAGCCTGGAGCACTGTGGGACTCAGTGGCAGTGATTAGACCAAGAGGACACCATCAAACTTTAAGTCCACTTTTCAAGGATGGGTGAGATAACGGGGAATAATTATCTCTGGATATATTACAATGTAATGACTATACATAGCAATGTCTACTGATAAATGGGGCAGATGGAACTCTAGGGATGTTGGTGGGCGTAGAATAAAGATATTTTCATTTGCTGTCGTGCCAATGAAATTAGTAAATATAAAGTTTTAAGATGATATCAGGCGCATCTAAGACTAAGGTCCATGTTTCTTCCCTGCTATGATACAAATATATTGAATATTTAATTATATTATTATTACTAAGAGAATAACATAAAAAAATGGTTTTTTTTATCAACTTTTACAAAAGTTTGCAGTGGATTGATTAATCGGGTCAGCTTTGCACTGCCAGGCATAAGTTTAAATATATTATGGGTGCTGGATGTTGATGTAAAAGATGGCATCAGCTGGTTCTTCATCACTATGCAGCCCGTATGGGTGGCTCTATCTGGATTTGATGGGCCGGCTTACATGACAGCAGCGTCAAATAAACTTTTATTCTTAGCATATAAAGATCACATTAGAGGGTCAAAATATGTTTTCTTTAGCTAGTACAGATGTATTATTTATCATTATTCACTCCTTTGCCGATGACATGTCATGTTTGAGGCTTGTTGCTCTGATTTAGTGCAGTTTCAATGAGTTGAACTGGAGCAATAAGTCAAGTTCTGTCTTCTCTGCATGACAGAAATAAATATAAATATTAAAAACATATATATATTTTCCAACCATAAATACCCCATGCAGCACTTAATGAGACTAATGTGCCAAGCTAATCTTCCAGTCTACGCAAAACCGCCTGAAGATAAGAAATAAGGTGTCTGTGTGTCACAGGTATCTCTCACACACTCTGTGTTTGCTTTCTCTCCCTGGAGCCACGACGGGATAAAAAAACGTGAAATCGAGTCAAGTTTCACGGGTGTTACCAGATGGCTTTGGTTGGTTTTCGTAACAGATGTGGACTACAGACAGGGTGTGACTACCAGCTCCACAATAGAGAAATAAGTCCAAAAGTTATATTTACATAAGTAATGATAATGAATAATTAATACAAGAATTATTAAGAATCAAAGCAACACCCAGACAAAGGAGACAAAAATACTTGTTTGCTGTTTTAATCAGAGTGATAATAGTGTTTACGACACATTAAGTGTAGCTTTGCACACAGACTGGTAGCTCTGGCATTCAGATTGATAACATCAGCTAGAAATTATCCTAAATGTTTGTTACATGTTTAATATATTTTGTTGAAAGTGTGTATTATGTAATAATCATAACTAACCTGTGTGGCTTTGCAGAAAAGCATTGATCCGATGAATTGTGTTTTGTGATTTATACAAAATCTCCAGGTGAATTTCCTGTTCCTGTCATCTGGAGCAAATAAACCGCAGTAACAAACAGTGGATAATGAAGGAAAATGTCTCCAGAGAACCTGCGCAATTATCTCATCGACCCGGAAGCCTCGACTGGCGTTTGCCGATCCCCACCTGAAAATATGACACAATTGGAAGATAGAATAGTGACAGAATGCTGCTGTTGTGCTTTGGTGGCACAGATTACAGAGCTGCTATTGTTTAAAGCTGATCCGTGTAAGCACAGACAACAGCTTAAAGGTACCTGGTACCTACATGTGCTTGATTTTCAGGAAAAAGAAATCCATACATCCACTCTAAAACGGACGACTCCTTGTTTGACTAATTGTTTTTCTCGTTTAGTAAATAATTATTAATTATTTGATATTAATTATGGCTGTAGGATTCATGTTATGTAAATGGGCCACTCATCATTTACAGGACTGTATCCAACCTGTGCAACAATGATTTACACTGGAAGTTCCATTATTGTGTCCCTCACAACCATAACCACATTATATCAGACCTTGATGGTCACATGAAGATAGCATGGAAAACTGTTATTTAAATAATTAATTCCATTATATTTGATAACCTAATTTTCATAAATCCCAGCCATAACTCGCTCAATATTGCTACTATGGGGTTCAATACCTTGCAAAGTATTTTATAGAACGTCATAATCTATGTGACAGCGTCTCCAATGATAAAATAGGTCTTATACTTTTCATACCACCCTGAAATATCAGGAGGTTTTCTTCATCCCACCACTGTAACATAACTTTGAGGCTTGAAACATACAATGCAATTATCAGAATGTACCATTTACTCAGTACATAACTGGAATCCCCTCCCAAGACAAAACTCAAAACATTTAGAGGAAGGTCGTTTCCAAAAAGTTTCTTGATCTCACTCAACAATTTTAGGGCAGGACCACATGACAATAATTTGAGGGATCATGGAAAGCTGGTTTATGTTGAAGAGCTTGGGTGACGTGTAATTTGGTGGATGATCTCCTACTGGCTTTCATAGAATTTGTTAAAACATCATGTTCTTTGCATGCATCACCATGTTATCTGAAAATAAAAAACAAGAAGAAATTAACTCTATTCTATTTGACAGAGCTGTTGTGTGAGATGTTACCTCTATTTTCTGTTTGTTGGCTTGAATACAGCTCTTGATCTGAGCTTGTGTATTAACTAAAACCAACACATTTAATGGCCCATTTTATGAATGCAGCGGCGGGCTATGGGCCAGGGACATGTTGCTCTCTTTCTTGTGCAGACATTGTCCCTCATGAACCTCTAAGCGTGCTCCTCAACCCCATGTGAGGCCGTGAAAAAATCTATTATTTTTTTCCATCCTGAGGGAACAAGAAAGGTCTCCAGCATCATTATTTTCTTTCCAAATGTAACTGACTTTACTGCGCACCCTAATTTGCTTGCCTTAATTATAGGTCATGCTCCCCTTTTGTAATTTATAAAACCTTTTGTTCTTATCAATAATGAATGTGCTTTAGCAGATCATGGTGCTATAATATTTTGATATTATGAAAATGCTAATGCATCAGGGACCTTAAGCCTTATCGGCCAGGTCCGTTGGTCTATTAAACAGCCAGCAGAAGAAGTTGGACGCAAATTGCTTATGTTAATGCCCCAGTTGTACCCAGACAGCATGAGGAGCCGACAATTAATTTCATCCAGGCGGTGGATGGACAGGCAAATTTATTTCCCTTCCACAGGATGGTGGCTACCCCTCCTCTCTCAAAAGGTCTCCATGCATAGAATTGGAAAGGTGGTGAGAACAAGAGATAGAGGGTAAAAGGGAAAGTGAGAGAGGAGCGGTGACTTAGGAGCAATCTGTGACCAAATTGAACAGCGTCAGAAAGGGAGGGCAGCATCAGGGAGACGAGAAGCCAAATCTTCATTCATTCTGCTGACAAGTGTTTTCAGAACTTAAACCTGTTTTATTAATTATGTTTGACATTTCCCTAATTACTTTAATTTATATCAACATCACATCACCTCCTAGCAGATGATTAGAATGCAATATGGTCGTGTGTGAGAGCGCAGGGAGAGGAAGGTGTAGGGAATGATTTATAAAGTGTTATTTAATCACAAATCCTCGGGTATGATAAGAACTCACATAGTAAAATACAATGAAACCCACTTCTCCATGCACTTAGTGGGTATTTGTAGTCTTTTAATATATAAAATAAAGTTTGAACACATGAATGAGGCCCCTCAGCTGAGAGGACTGAGTGTCGATGTCTTGGAGAGCATTTGTTTAATCAACACCACTGTGTTCACTTAAATGAGCCTTTCTGATCCAAACGCCACATCATGACAAAAACAGAAAAAAGCATCTTCTCCCAGGAATATTCTATGGGGGAGAGCTCAGGCGTAGTAACTTTGGTCTGATTGCTCATGTTGTTGAAAACTCTCATTGGGCCTCTAACAGAACCGCCAACTTTAGAGACCTCACACCTTCTCCTTCACTGTCCTCTTCTTTTTAATTATACTCTCTCAGGGCGATTTCCCCCAGCTGTGAATAAAGGGTGAAATCACAGACCATGATGCCTACAAGCTGAAGAAGATCTCCTTTATCTATCTTGAGTAAGCAGATTAATAAGGCTAAATAAGTGTAGTTAAATTCTATTTATTAGACAAATAGTTGTAGGGAAAACATCTCATCTGGACGGAGACGGTTCCCTCGGCCCCTGGTGCTTCTCGATCTTCTCATGCTCCTTCTTCCTGATGTTAATGTCAGCTGTGATTGCCACATCTATCATGACTGCCCTCATCGGATCTTTGTCAACCAAAACCATGTCTGGTTGGTTCGCCAAAAGCTGCTTGTTGGTCCGCTACCATGGATTCCCACAGGATCTCTGCTCCTTTAGTGGTTCCTCGGTTCTGGACTTTGGGACCAAAAATCAATACTTGTTGCAGCTGTTTTTTGAAACATTCCACACCTCTTATTTTCTTTAGTGCCTCCTGCTGCTTCTGCTGGACTGTCTGTGGAGCATATTTGCATAGCCTGCACCTTTGGTCCTGTATGCTGTGGAACACACCTGCCCATACGACCAAAGGGCCGGTGTTGGACCTCTTGCGGTGCTCTGGTTGGGTATTGGGCTCTATCATCTTCTGTCCTTCTGTGGACCGGTCTTTGGTATGGCCACTCCCTCCATGGTTCCTGGCTGGCTCTCTTTTTGGGTGGGAATGCACAATAAGGCAAATAAAGTTACATTGTTCCGTTTATAACGTCACTGTTGTTATTGTGTGTTTTGTTGTTATTGTGGTTGTTCTCTCCCTCATCCCCCCCGACCCATTTCTGTTCTCTCTCTTTCTTACATCTACTGTATCTGGTAATGAGGTCAACGTACTATTACATAGGGGCTGGTATATGTAATAGTACTCAATGTAATTGAGTTTTTACCAGTTGAAGTATATATTTTATATAATTATTGTTTACATTGTGTTATTTTACAGTGTGTGTGTTTTTTAATAAATATTTATGGTTAGTGGCAGGATGGTAAACAACTCTGTTAAAAGATTTTTGAGCTCATGAAATTTACACCAATGGTTTACACTCAATTAAATTAAGGCTTTTCTTTTTATTTATATTAATTAATAAGATGCACAAAACTAAGAGTTTGTTATTATTCTTAATCAATCTAAGTTGAATTTTAGTTTTAGTTTTAAATTAAAATGATACTTTATAATGAAATGTAATTTTAATCGTTAAGGTAAATTATCAGGTTCTAAAAAAGCAAATTATTTATTTGTTTTTACCAACTTATACAACAACCTTCCATTTTGGGACAGCATGTTGGGTAGGACTGTTGCCTGCAGCAAGGACTTTGTGGGTTCAAATCCAATTGGAGTCTTGTGAACCCGTAGCCTTTCTGTCTGGAGTCTGCATGTTTGTGGCAAAAATTTAGTAGCTTAATTATTTATTCAAATGCAAAATCTATACTTGGAATGAATAATAAACTTTTTTTTGCCAATGCAATAATACAAATAGAAACAAAATAATTTGTAACAAAGTAAAAAATAAAAAAAAAGATTGCATATTGCATTCTAAACAACAACATTTGACCTTGTGTGAATTCTTTATTGTTTTCTCAAGGAAAAGGAAAAAAGAAAAATTTGGAGTGATAGTGAATCAAAATCTAAGATTGGAAATCATAATTTTAATGTGAGAGCAACTAATAAATTCAGCTGTAACAAATGTCACTATTTCTTTTAGCCAGTGCAAAGTGCCATTTCTATCAGGGTTCGTGTTGGTGCCTTGGTCTCTTGGCCTCTTAGTGCCTGTTTTACCCTCTGGAGGTATTTGGCTGTTTCTGACCTCCTCCTTTTATCATCATCATGGTTCCCCCTGCCCATCGGTAAACCAGGTTCCTGTTGATAGACTGTATGTTTGCTATCTTGTCTCCTGGTATTTCTGTCCTTACAATCCGGATCACCTTTCCTCCCTTTGCCACCATGAAGCCACTGTTTTCCAAGTGGAATGGCGTCTGATTATCCTTGCTGTTGATCTTGGTGAGGTGTTCTCCTCTTTGGGTGCTTGATAGTACAGTGTTATGTGAGTATGGTTCCGGGTATTCTAGTATCCATATGTTGGGCATTGAGATGTGGGATTTATCGCAGTCAAACCAGGCAGTGCTCAGCTTGGTCTGTCTGGTCTGGTCAGTCTTGATTGACAGCTCTGTCAACTAGCAGCTTGTGATTAGACCCTTTGTGTTTTCCTGAATTTTGCCAGGCATACTACTATCCATGTGTGGGGCACTGAGTGATGATTTCTATCTAAAACCATAAAAGAGAAGTAAGTAACATGTGGGCAGACATTTCATTTAGATGACACTGTAACTGTATTGCATTGGCTGATTCTCTTTTTCACCTTAAACCCTCTATAACTTTTCTCGTAGGAATATGTGTAGTCTTGTCTGTTTAATCCAAATTACAGTGATTCTTTCATTTTAAAAATATAATGGAAATAGAATAAGATGATTCATAAAAATGTAAACCTCAATTCTCCATTTTAATTTATAGCCCACCCTCCAGGCACATATTATTCAAGCATTAATATAAAAAAGTACTATACATCAGAGGGTGTCAGTTTTCTCTTTTGCTTCCATTCACAGTCATGCATATTATATGTAGTCTAGGTTTGACTGCTGCTCGTCTTATAACAATTATACATTAAGTAACTAACAGATTGATGGATTGATAGATAATATCCATATTCGGTATTCAGTATGCTTAAATTTTAATGACCTTTTCAGCAACCTTACTTTTCACTTATGTGTTTAGATAATACAATGTATGCAAATTGCAGGATTCTATAAATTTTAGATTTATCTCTATTCATCTTTTTATGTGTCTGGAAGAGGACTTCATAGTGAAATGTGATTAAAATCAAGTTTAAACCGTTCATTTTCCTGGCCGAACAGCTTCCAGTGTGTAGTCTCATTGCTTCTCTCACACACACCGAAAGTCCCACACAGAAAACACACCATCTAACAAAATAAAAGCATGTATGGAAATGGAAAGAAATGTCATCCATCCAACAAAATAACCTATGTCAAGTACAGACCTGTACTTCTTTATCTTTGTAATCAGCATCAATACTATTGAGCTCAACCTCATGATGCAGGCTAATCATCCTGTATAATGTATTGATGTGTGATGTTCTTGTCGTGTTAGCAATCATTAACAATCCGCTCATGTGATGTGAAACTCACAAACGTCTTGCCTTAGCAGCATGGGGCTAAGTAAACAACCAAATGTCATTTTCTTTTTCTTTTTCTTTTTTTACTATCCTTTTTTATTTTCCACAGTTTCAGACCCGTATGTTTAGTAATCGACATTGGTAAATCAGAAGACATCAGTTTGACTCTATTAATTACCACCTGATCTTTTCTTCCTGGATAATTAGGTACCCATTAGTTCTAATCAAGTAGTTACTTAATTATTGCAGTAATTAGTCTAATGGTCTAGCAAATTGAAGCTTTATCACTTTCAGATACTTAATGTTCTTGGCAGAGTACATCAGAGTGTCAAGGCTCGGCATTCAGCAGTAAAGCTGTGGAAAACAGAATTTATACCATGACACGAATGACATTGCTCTGTTTATTTTAATAAGCACAATACACAATTTAGTGATTACATGTTAAGTATAGAATTTTGAAACCTAGCAGGAAAAAAATGTTTTGCTCTCATTAACGTCTATTATACACACTGAAAAAGCACGAGATAAGCAGCAAGGCTGACTATCTATTTTATAGGAATGCATGGCATACAGCTCGTTCATTTTTCCTTATGGATCATCTCAATGTTCCATCAAACCGTGGAGACATCAGGCGCCAATTGTGTGCTTAGGGGCGGGTCAAAGCAACGCCGCAACCAGGACCATAGCGGGAAAGGGAATGGTTTGTCTTCTAACTACAATAAATTGGGCCTGACATCACTGTCATCGCCTTTCAATTAGTTGTGGTTTATTGAGTCTGCTAGAGATGGGGGACGCTGGCAGGTGAAGAGAGGCGTTTGAAAGGTTGCCACGCCATTGCGTTGAAGTTGGACAGAGCTCATTTGTGACCAAGACATGGTTGACCACCTTGACCTGACCACCTTGACCAATTGACCTTGATAAGACTAAATAAATATAGATACATGTACACATAAACTGCCGAAATATGCATTGAGGTTAAAACCATCACAAAAATATAGAGGAGGGGCGAAGGGAAATACAAAGCGGGCAGATTTAAGTGGTGAAAGGAACAGACATAGACAGACTTTATTTGTCATTAAAATTTACACCATACAGTGCTCAGCAGAACGAAATTACGTTGTATTGGCTCGGAAACACTTTAAAAAGAGGGCAGCAACACGTGTTGTACCTGAAGTTTACTCAGTGCAATAAATACGTTTAAAAAAAAAACAAAGCTATACAAAATGTAAAAAAAATACTGTTATTGCACATGTGTATTCTGAACAGTCTTATTGGAACAGTCGGATTGGAGGATTGCTTCAACTTCATTCTACATGTAAAGATAGGTTAAAAACATTCTTGGAATTATATTATAGTTGACAAAGTTGCTAATAGATTTTTGTGACAAAATAAAAGTATCTTGGCAATCAAGAGCCAAAGCGATATACTGGTTAAAGATTGTCCCGGCACGGCCTCATGCTCTCAAACGGGGATGGCTGAACAACTTGTGTGGAATCAAAACAACAATGTTGGGACTCGGCGAGGACTTGAGGAAGATTACTCACCCTGTCCTTCTAGACACATTAAAAAAGAGAGTTACCCAACCTGGCTGCTCACGGGAGCATCTGCTAGGACCTTCGCCAAAAGCACCCGTACAGACTATTAGTGGACACATTTCATTACCTGCAATTTCTACCCAGGAGCAAACCGGCTTAGGGTGGCTGTCAGTGCTGGCAGGATGGTCAGAGCTCAGGGAACCACCATATGATGCACAACAGCAAGGAAAAATTTATATTTGAAATAAAAAGGGCATCATCCACATTGTCAGTGGATTTTTTCTAAATGTAGCACTTTACAGTAAGTCTGCGCTTATAAAGGATGTATTAAAGGGTTATAACTCTGTTGTTAATCAGGTTTTAAAATGTAATAAATCATTCACATTTAGACAAGATCTAGTTAATGCGTCAATTTTTATCTTTCCGGCTAAATCTCTAATCTTTCTGTTTCATCCCTTCAAGACTTGGTATGTTAAGCTCAGATATCTTCGTCAGATTTCTGTTAACAGGCTATTGCAGTTACCCATAATGCTTTACACATGACCCCAATACTAACCCTTGTAGGTGAGGAGTGCCACTCCAAGGCTGTTGAGACAGGCCCAGCTGCCAGACGCTCGCTGATGAGCTCCCTTCCCAAGTCTGGCTCCAGAAGGGTTCATTGGTCCCTGTATTCCAGTTGAGGTACCGCAACGTCTTTGGCGAGGAAATGATCTTACTACGTAGGGATGCTGTGCTCTACTTTAGCGATATGATGAGGAGCTCAGACATCAGGAGTGGAGCCGCTGCCACTTTTCGTCAAAAGGAGCCATTTGAGGTTGTTTGAGCATCTGATTAGGACTTTGGAGGTTTTCCAAGCACGTCAAACTGGGAGGAGAACCCAGTGTAGACCCAAAATGCTCTTTGGGTCTACACTGTGGCTTACACTGCATATGGGGTTATATATCTCATATGGCTTGGGAACTGCTAAGGGTTCCCCAGTATGATCTGGAAAAGTGTTGCTGGGGAGACATTGTCACCTTTTTAGACTGTTATTGCAGATTATCAGTGATCTATAATGTGTAGATAGAATAATTAATTAATAATAGAATAATTAATTAATCCTTTATTATGGTAGTCTTATTCAAAAGTGGTAGCATGCAAAGTTCTCTTGTGTTCTTGAAGAGCAACAATTTGGCAGTTTTGGAAATTTCCCACATAGATGTGTTGTGTGGATAATTTATTTTTGTATCTATTGATAATTGTTAATCGATAATTTATTCCACAGAATGGTAAACAATTTCAAACAAATTTAATTTGGAGAATTCAAATTATTTTCTCAATTAATATTATGACCTTTTGTTTTAATCAATCAGTTTAAATTTCATTGTTTTTTCCCTGTCATGTTTTTGTCTCCAATGGTCAACCCAGATACAATGATATGAACCGGTACTCAGACATTATGAAATCTTTTTTTTCATATAAAAATATTTTTGCACTTTACCAGCAGAGGAAATTAAAACCTCCCGTGGTCAAATAATGCCATGAGAAGAAAAAGCAAAGTTTGTCTGAATTCTGAAAGCAGACATAAACCTGTCATCTTACCTTGACCTATTTGTAAATGCAGAATGCCCCACAAGGCGCCTTCACAGAATAAAGTTAATGGCAAACTCTGCACTGCTCCTCGCCATATGACAGGATTGTGTGAAAACTGACACGCAAGAGTTTTCAAATTGGGGCCCAGGGAGCTGGAGCATAAAATAACTTCAATCTCAGCAGCTCTCCAAGGAATAGAGCAGAAGTGCGACCAACAACAGCACAACAACAGAGAGGCAGGAAGGGTGAAGGTAGGAGTTATTAGAGAATAAAACATGCCTCTCCATCTCACTCCCTCTCTCTCAGGAAACCCAGGGATGATCAATGGATTTAGTCAGAGAGATATTCAAGCAGAAAATTGCTGCCTTTTTCCTTTCTTTGAGGTATTTCCAGCATACATACCGAGGACGCTGTCCACCAGGGTTGAAAATAACAGCACGAGTACAGTGTCTACTAGAAATTCTAGAAGGGGGTGGGGTGTTGAAGTGGGCACCGTAGCTAAAGGACGTTGGGAGGGCCTATATTGAAACTTTACAGGTATAAAATTGAAGGCAGCCAGCTGAACAGCCTTAGTCAAACTGTGGCTATTTTTCAAAAGGGAACCCCGATGACAAACTTAAAAGCTAAATAAATAAAGGATCAGTCGCAGGGCCAAAACACGGGGCAAGGCTATGCAGATATTGTTATATGATTTATTACCTCCAGTTCACATCTATTTATATTAAACATCCAGTTAAGTTTACTGAGCAAATGTCTGCTCAATTACTTAAATATTTTCTTGAATACTACAAAAAGAAAGATTGTTTTACAAATTTATAAAAGTTAGTAGTTCGTCTAAGGCTCACTGTAATGGAGAGGACCGAGCGCCACAATGGGGGTGCTGGATTGTGAGAATGATCCCTGGGGGTATCCAGTAGCACTGTGCAGATGCATGTTGCATTAATGTGGCATTATGGATAGTACACAGCGATGGGAGACCAGACTCCTCAGCACCCTGCTGTGTGGTGTGAGGGTCTCATCTGTTTTCCCATCGCTACTCTAATATATCTGCAGCACATTCCCCACTAATTAAGATTCCACTGCTCTATTTGTCACGGGATGGAAGGAAGATCACAGAGGGTAGTTTAGTCACAGTTTTTGAATTAATTGTCAGGTAAATCCCCACACGCAAGAATGCTCAGTGAGCCCAAGGAGGAATACCAGACTCAAAAAGTCAGAGTTTTTATTTCTTTGTTTTTCTCCTGCAAATTATCCTCCATGGGGAATTGGATCTGGAAAACTGTTTATCACAGCTTGATCCGTATTTACATTATTAATATTCTTAATATTGTGCTGTCTTTGTCATAATTAATAGTTTGTTTGTCCAGATAGAAACAGATGCAGTTCTTCTCTATAAGTCACGTGGCTTATACTATTTTCAATGTCCTGTACGCAGCATACATTCTATGAGGATTTCCCAAAAACATGGATTTAATTCTCATGTGTGAAGATATTATCAAAATAATATTTGCACTGATTAGCAAATACTAGTGTCAAGTTTCCATTTTACTCCAACCTTAGTGTGGGTCCTGTGTGATCATACCAAAAAACGGTCTAGCATGGCATGTTAGCAGGGTGTCACTAAAAAGTGTTTTTTTAGAAAAATGCAGCAAAAACTGTTTTTATTTCCTTTTTTTTTGTAACCCCCCATGAACAGCCTAATTCTGAATAGATTCAGAAAAGATGCCAAATCCTACATAAAATACTGCATTTAAACACATATTTCCAAAAGAAAAGGTCCTTTCCGAAGAGATTCCATTCCTTTGCAAGAAGGTAGTCCAAGTCCTTTCGAAAAAAAAAATTTCCGATAGCCGGTCGCAGCATGTAAACACTGTTTTGGAAAGCTTTCTATTTGAGTTGTATCTGCACATGCAAGGCAATTTAAATATGGCGACCTCAGAACAGTACTGGTTTTACATCGGTTTACTCATCGCAACTTTAAACGGGTTTAATTCGGAAAGGAGAAAATTGCCCCATGTAAACCAACCTCATGTGGGTTTTACCTTTGACCTTAATGAAATGCTATTGATTTTGAGTTATGATTTAAAAATGTGATTTGTGAGGTCAAGGTGATCTTGATTTTTGACTGCTGATGGCCATATAAACAGTAGATAAAGATCATGAGTTACCAAATACCAAATTTGAAGATAAATTTGAAGATAAATAAATAAAAAAAAAATTCAAAGCATATTCAATCTTGTCAATGTCGACAATAAATTGATTATTCATCTGTTTTTAGTGGAGCGATTTACTTAAAAAAAACTGGATGATAATGATTATTTATCATAGAGTGTACATGAAGCATTTCAAAGTGCTGATCAATGGCTTTTAATTATTTAAAATGCAAAACATTAAGAACGTTGAAAACAAATGATGCGCTGAAAGCATGACTGCTAAACTAATTATAGCATTTTATCAGAACAGTCGTATCATATTCTCCCAAGACATTAGAACAAGATAAAATTGCAAATAAAGACAATAAAAACTAAACGTGGAGACAAGCAAAATACGAACAAAGAATAAATTAACATGGATATATGAAATTAGATAAAATCATTAAATAGCATCAAAGAATTGATACATTCTGTGTTTCTTGAATACTTTGTGATGTTTTCCAGGATTTCCCGCAAACGATGGTGATCAATTCATAAGTTAATGACCTTGATGTCCAGTACCTCTCTCACCTACACTGAAACGGGGCTGATGGAATAGTGGCCAGACTTGAGTTAAAAATTAGAGCTAGCTTAACTTTTTTCAAAGTTAAAGGTTTGTGTAGAATAGTTTTGGGTCGATACGGTAAAGATACCGATAACATGACTGGTTTGACTGGTTATGATGACGTCATTCTCTAATTAACACATCACATGAGATGAACAGTGAATTTCTGAAAGGCATTTTGTAGAATTAATTTCAGTGCCTCTTCATCTCCATGGTGCATGGGTCAGAGTTTAGCTTCAATTGCCTGCCCCTACTCTAGCCTTGGAACCCTCTGCATCTCTTGAGTGTCCCGCTGTATTCTGTCAGTTTGAACCCGTATCACTCAGTGCATTATCGGTGGTTGTTCAACATTTGCAGCCAGCAAACTGCCCCCTAGTCAGCATTCCTCCTAGTTTGTTAGAATTTTTTTTTTATTCAGTTGGTCCATTTATTCTTGCTTTAATTTATGGCTGTCTCACTTCTGGGCATGTTGTAGCAACATTCAATTTTCCTGTTGTCCAGCCTGTCATCAAGCAAAATTTCATTTTCTGTCCTCTCTAACTTCAGATCTATCTCTAAGTTACCTTTTTTACGAAAGGTTTTGGAGAAAGTTGTCTTTACTCAACTGCAAACTCATCTTGATGATCGTTGTATTTCTGACAAGTTTCAGTCTGGGTTCAAATAATGACAGTATGGAAACGATTCTTTTAAGTGTTTAATGACCTTCTTTTAACTGATGACTCAGGGAATTCTGCCATTCTGGTGTTTTAGACCTCACTGCTGCTTTTTGATACAGTGGATCATGAGATACTGCTGTCACGACTTGAGTCTTATGTAGGCATCAATGGTTCTGCCATCCAGTGGTACCAGTCTTACATGACTGACAGGAGTTTCAGTCTACTAGGTGACTACTCTTCCACTACATCCTACCTATGGGGTCCCCCAGGGCTCCATTTTTGGGCCTCTTGCTATTCTCCCTGTATATGCTGCCCTTGGGATCTATTTTCAAAAAGAACACAAATTCCCTATCACTGGTTTGCAGATGATATTCAGATCTATCTTCCTATCTAAACTAACAGCAAATTGTCTCTGCAGGCCTTCTAGAATTGTTTAGCTGACATAAAAGCCTAGATGTCGATAAACTTCCTTCACTTAAATTTAGGTAAAACAGATGTTGTGTTCGGTGGGGCTAAATTCTTGGAGAATCTTGGAAATTCTCTTGGCCCTTTTAGCGCCCTTCAATAGATCTTTAATTAAAAACCTCAGCATTGTCCTTGACCGCTCTTTCAAGCTCCAAAACTAAATTAGCGCAGTCGTAAAAGCCAGCTTTTTCCAACCAAGGCTCCTGGCCATGGTAAAGGTGTATCTCTCTCCCAAGGATTTGGAGAGAATCGATTATGCCTTCATTACATCGCGGCTAGATTATTGTAACTCCTTATACGTTGGTATGGAGTTGTCTTCCCTTGGCAGTCTACAGCCGGTACAAAAAGCTGCTGCCCGCCTACTATCTGGAAGTAAAAAAAGTGACCACATAACTCCAGTACTGGCATCTATACTGGCATCTCCACTACCTTCCCCAATGGAAGCTAGTGGAGATGTTCTCTCTGTACCCAGACCTGCCAACGATAAAACCCTTTAATGTCCTGCTCTACTTCATGTGATATTATAGTTGAGCACTTTTGAGTCAATATTCCTTCTTGAAAAATGTGAGCAAATTTACTGAGCCTGTTTATAATATTATTCTGAAGCAACATGTATATGCTAAAGAGTAAGGTACCAAGGATGGAGCCCTGGAAGACACCACAGGTCAAAGGAGCCAGTTAGGAGGAGGCATTAACCATGGCTATTGAGGAACATTTTTTGTTTTTGCATATTAAAGCATGTGAGCACTTACTAAACAGAATGATCTAACATGCTATAGCCAATAGAAAATATGGGTCAAATAGTTATTAGTAATATAGAATAATTAAATCTAATTTAGAAATGTGTTTTCTATGAAATACAAAATTTCTTCATGGAGTAATGTTATATTTGTTTTACAATTTAAAACATGCTTGAACAAGTTGTTTTGTACTGGTAACTGATTTTGAGCCGGATTGGCTGGGGCTCAGGTTAACAAGTACCATGAATGGTACTTTTAGCCTGCAAGGAATTGGCCTATGGATGGAAACAGAGACTGTGGTAACAGACGATACACGAAGAAAATTAGTTTATATTTCATTGTGCGCTTACACAAAGCCAATTGCAATTGATTTAAGGGACCAGAAATAATACCAAACTAGTTTGCTGTTACTTTAGGGCTTCATTCCAGAGAGTGTAGTGGAACTTTCCTTACATTTATAAAAAAAATTTAAAGCAAGAGCATAAATTATATTTGAAACATTTTTTTTTTAATTCAACAAAATCAAACAAAAATCTACACTGGGCTGAAAAAATACATTTCTGTGATTGCTGGCATCAACATACATGCACAATAACAATGTCACTGGCTCAGTTTTAGTCATTTGTTCTCTCCTAGATCTCCTATCTGTGTGCTGGTGCTTACCTTTCAGTGTGTCACACTCTCTCAACATCTCCACTCTGTGTTCCCTCACTCTGTCTCACTCTCTCAATATATTTGCTCTGTACTCACTTACTGTGTCTCAGTCTCTCAACAGCTGCGTTCTGTGCTCCCTCACTGTGTCTCACTCTCCCAACATAGTTGCTCACCGTCTCACTCTCTCAACATCTTTGCTCTGTACTCGCTCACTGTGTCTCACTCTCTCAAAAGCTATGCTCTGTACTCGCTCACTGTGTTTAACACTCTCAAAATATTTGCTTTGTGTTCCCTAGTCATAGCTGCTTTGGGATGAGCATCTAAATCAAAAATACTATTCCATTGACAGTCGTAACCACCTTCAGGAATAGTGCATTCTTCTTCTTTTGTCAAACTCAGTTGTAAACTACTTCTATAGTCAGTAGAAGTTGCCAACATCCTGTAGTATTACTATCAGGCATCAGTAAAAGCAAGCCAAAGACATTTTATGACAAACAATATAAGTTTATTACCAATCAATTTTTTTTAAAATTATAATAAAAAAGAATAATAAACAATAAAATGATGTCTCATCCCTAGTAGCTACATTATTACCTGACCCTTTGTACGTAGGCATGATTTTATTTATGAGGTATGTGCAATCATTTTTATTTATTTTTTTCAATCCTCTCACTATCATCTCCTCACATCATAGTTACCGGTTTGGCTGAAATAAAACATCAAATATAGTTCCATGATGAAATGTCATTTAGCCGAAACTGACAAACACACACTGTAACTTTTTATTCTACTGCAGACAACGGGAAAAATAGCTCACAAATTAAATCACTATAAACAAACATTAACGTCAATTTCCAAATCGTTTTTTAATCCATTTAGCTCTAAAACAGACCAAAAAGCACTATAATCTCTATGGAATCATCCAAACAAAGTGATGGATGTAACAAGATGAAACTGAATTCATCTGGCTGTCATTTACAATCTCTTGAAATGATTGACATCTTATAATTTGTCCATGACCAACGATGAAATCCAGCATCCAGCAAGATTGGTCGAACTCTTCTTCCTCATGTTTGATGCTGCCGCCTCTTGTGTTTACACTGAAGTATAGCATGAGATCAACCGAACTCACGGGCGTCAACTCTTTTTGCTTATCTTTGTTTGACAAATTGAATCGGTATCAGTGCACAGCTGTTTCTGATCTTCACAACTACATTTGTAACAGGAATTATTTCCTTATTATTTTGTCAGTTTTAAGCTAAAAATCCTTTTGATATGTGGAGGTCAGACCAGGTTCAGCTCTTAGTAGGTGCTGAAAATTGTTTAATCATGACATCATATTAAAATATGGTTCTCAGGAAGAACAGCATTTTCTTAATCATTTCAAAACATTATACATTTTTTCATTTTTTTTATAGTTTAACATGATAAACAACTATAATAGTGCAATAAATCCAATTATACACACAGTGTCATGTATTTAAATTGTCTCCTCTTTCATAGAGGCACATATGCAGACACTCTCACGTTCATGTGCCGAAGGGCTTCAGGTAAATCCTGGGGAGAATAGAAATATTCTTCCACTTTCAGCATTGTTCCTATCATGTCAAGGGGGAAGGATTTCTTTTTATGGTTTAATTCAACAATAGCATTTGCGATTGGGCTTTTGGGCATCTCAAGGGCATTCCTGGTGAAATTACTGAGACTCTGCACCATTTATCACAGCCTGACATGTGTCATGTCCCAGATTCTGGTGCAGAAAGGTTACAGCTGAAGACAGCTCCCTCTTTGTTGAGCAGCCATCAAAGAACACATCTCGTATTTATCAAAAAAAAAAAAAAAGAAGGAAACCCAGCAAGAGGATAGGAGCTACGAATGTGCTGTCACATGTTCCCACATGCCCTTATATTCAGACATATTAATCTGATACAGTGTAGGAAAAATCAGAGCACCAGTTATAAGAATGTATCTCAGCAAAAACATGAGTGGAGTCTTATGTTACAATCAATCATATGACAAAACTTTGAGTAGAAAAAGGATTATATATATATAAAAACAATTGATATTGTATAAACAGAACGGTTGTGACACATACCTTTGTTTAGCTACGTAAATCAGCATAAAATCAGGTGTTAGACATTTTTAAACGTGTTCTAATCCTAGTTGAGTATATAGTTAATAGTTGTCAGTGCTATTGAATATTGTATGTATTTTTCACTATTCTGTCAGTTAATAAAATGTGAGAAAAGCTATAAATATTTTTGTTTTCGATTGAAATAAATATATGTATAAAGCAAATAAATAATGAATGCAAGTTATTGGCTTCAGTTCATAGCAAAGAATGTATTCTTTTAAGCATTATATCTCTGAAATGTCATCTCAACTCAAAGATATCTATCTTGTATCTGTCATATTTTACTCAAATACTTCTTATCAATCGGGAGCTCTTTTTTTTTCACGAAACTCACGTACATTTCTCATACATCATTTTCAAACTATTAAACTGATTTAGTCCAAATTTGGTGCATATGATGAACCCGAGGAAATCTCTACTGTGAATATCTATGTAATATGTTTTACTCCTAATAGTTTAAATCTTAATTATTAAGGGGAGCTGTGAGGGAAAACTTTTAACAGTGTTATTTTGCCATTTAGCTCCAAATCAAAACCCTGGCCCTAGTCTCTGACGTCACCACCACTTGCTATTAACCCAGAATCATTTGGTTGCTCTTAAGCACCCTTTTTTAGGGGGCAGGCCAATAACAAGTTGGCACAAGCCCATAACTAGATAAGAAACCTCCCTGGTGCTAAAGATTTTATTTTGATAACCCCTTCTGATGTAAGTGTAAATTTGTATATCGTCCAAACATTTAGGTTCCATATTAAGATTTAGAGATGACATTTAGATATGACATTTGGATTAAAATTTAACATTTTGAGCTAAATGTGGTAAAATGTTGCTGCTAAAATGAATATGTACTACTTTTACAAAGAGCGCCAAGGTTTTGTCATTTACACTAAAACATTGTATTTTCAAGTTAATTTGAGTCAATTTATTTGTATAAATAAATACAGCTCAACTCTGAACAATGTGTTTTAAACACGGTTATTGATTTTGATGACCTGATCTGGAGGGATTATTTCCAATTTTAGGGGCTGCCACTGAGAAAGTAAGGTTGGGCTGAAGTGCCAGTCTAGTTCAAGGCACAGCTTTAAAGCTGCTGGTTCACTGACCTGAATGGTTGATGACAAACATGAGCAAATAGCCATTCTAACAGGTAAACCAGGTCTAATCCAACTGACAAAATGTTGTTATTTCTCATATGCTGAGCATCTGTCAGCATACTGGTAGCTGCATTCTTTACCAAATGTAACCTGAATGTACTGTAAGTTCAGTGAGTACCAGTAAACCAGCCTAAACTTAAGGAAGGGTATGATCTTAGTTAAAAAGAAAAAAAGAAAAAAAAAAAACAGGCTTTTACAACTAAATGACTCTTCATGTTTAATTTGGAAATAAAATCAAGATTTGAGGTTCTTGACAGAAGGTTAACAGGCAGGTGCCTAAGGAAATATTGTGTGGAGACACTGGTGGACTCACTACTAAAATCAAAGTTCAATTTTCATGAAAGTAGAGGACATCGTTTAAGTTTGTGTTCCATAGGAATGTAGGGAAGAGTATCATCAGCATAAAAGTGATAGACCGATAGAGATATTATTTTCATTTACCCAAGGGAAGCATGTACAGCAACACTTTAATGAAAAGAACCTTCAAATTGTCAGTAATAAGAGCTAGTAGAGCGAGCTATAACAATGAATCAGTATCCACTAATTTACAAGGTTAGACAAAAAGATACACATTGCATGGTATTAATGCAGAATAATGGCCTATTAAGCAAATACAATTGAGAACAGTATGAAACTATTTCCTAAACTTCCCAAGTCCAAAGAAATTTTATCAACACCCCCAGTGTTTCAAAAAAATAGCTCCCTTTAAAAGGCATGTAAAATGTCATTGTTTAAAGAGTGCATCAATAACTGCTGACATTGTTAAATGTAAAGTACCACATAAGGGGGAGGCTTGTGTATAAAATTAATTAATTCTACTGGTACATTATTTATGACTTAATATGATATACTGCTGTGCTTTACAATAACACTGAATGTGCATTTTTCTGGAGGAGACAGTGGAGTAATTATGCAGTATGCCTTTTACCATGAATGTACAATATTAATTACAGCCACGGTTGTTTATCAATGGTGGAACACTGTTTAAAAGCTGTTTGGAAGATTGCCATGATGACCCAAGCTTGTCTCATATATTTTACTTTCAATTATTTATAAGTGTGTGTGCTTACATGTTTATGTGACAGAGGGCATCCCATTTCCAGGTTGACGGTATCCAGGTAGATGGTGGAGGAGTTTTCCATGAAATACTGTAAAACACATCAAACGCATACAACACAGTATGCAACTTCCATTCAGCCCATTTTCTGCACTAACCTCTGCAAGACAGACAGTTCAGGAGGGATTTTGGACCATGTGTTTCAGATGTGCCATCACTCGCCTAATCCTTTACATGATGTTGGGAGAGAATCTGCACTCAAAATCTGCAGATCTTCACAGTGACATATTACAATAATCTGACTTAAGTGGCCAAGCAATGATAACTTTGCAGAGGCTACTGAAGCCTGTCGTTTTTATTCTTTCATAGCAGAATAAGATGAGCTGTCGTTTGGAGGAATAAGTTTAAGTTCAACTTTAAAGAGGATTATGTCTTATGCCTATGCTGTCGTCCCCCTACCACCCTTTGCTGTTTGAACTCCTCAAATGAAATGCTTATGGAAAAGTTATTTTTAGGAAAAGTTATTTCCAAAAAGCAGTGTTTTTCTAGAAAGAGCTCCCCCTAGTGAACAAAATCTGAACTATTAAAATTCATTCAACAGTTTTTGAGTTATCAGGTTAACATGACCAATCCACTGCACCCGTGGCGACGGTGGCGATGTATAACATCGCACTAGGACTGGACAGATACTTAAATGACGTAATCTTACCACTGAGATTTAATCACAACAAACAAAAAACACTGTCATAATGACGACATCCATTATCTGTCTCAGCATTAAATTTGGAATTAAGGCACGAACTACACATCAAGACAACTTCGTGGGTGAAAGAATAATTATTTGCTTCTTTTTCTTAATTTCCCCTTACTCATTGTTCTTTCCCTGACTAATTTAATTCCAATAAGTATAAAGAATATGATGATTTAACAAGATTTTTCCAAAAAGCTCATGCAGCACACAGTAAGCAAAAAATTTTGAAAGCCAAAACAATAACGATCCGAAAGATCAATATTAACATAATTACGTCGCCATCGAAATGGCTTCAAAAACTTGCAGTGCAATGGCATCAGCGCAGAACTCTCCCATGAGAGTCGGTGTCAGAGGCTGAAGTTTCTAAAGTGATCTTGGGTCTACTGATGCTGCCCTGCTTCAACTCATTTCTGTTAAATAGAGGGATGCTGAACACTCGCAAACAAATTTCAGTGGCTGAGGTGTTTTGTCAGAGTGAAACACAACAGAGCACTTTTTTTGGTGTTGTCAAAAAGCCCGATACAGGGGTCCCTCAAAGAGAGCGGAGAAGCCCCAAGTCAAAAGAGTCACTTCTAAGGATGGACACCGATGGCCGACCATCAGATAACCACTTGGCTACGTTGCCACACTGGCTGGGGGTTTATACCTGTAGAATCAGAGGAGTTTATAAATACTTAATATGAGTTGTGATTTCTTACTGTGTGAGATTAAAAAAAAACATAATTAACTCATTTATAGCATATTTTACTACTCTGTTTTAATTACATTATTGATCAAGAGGGTGTGCAGGAGTTGCTGGGAATTAGCCTAGTTTCATGCAATTTTCTAAAGTATTTAGATACTTACTGATGAAGTTAAATAATAATCAAAAGAAGTGCAAATCAAAATGTGAATATAAACATTGAAAATATTATGTAGCTCTGCAAAGCTTTCTTTATGTTGTCTGGACTTGACACTGATGATGTCATCATGATGATGGAAGGGATGAGACTTAAAGTCAATAAAAGGAAATCTGCCTTATTAGATGATGTCATGGAGGTGTGGGGATATGGACAATTGATAACTAATTAATCAATGGATTAATTCAACAATTTAAGAACTCGGCACATATAATGCAATAAAAGGCTTCAAATTTGATCACACTATTATTATATTAAACAAATGTGTGCTTAACTTATGGGCAACTCTTTTAAAATATGCATTCCTAATGAAAACAGAATCTGTTTTTATCCTGTGTAAAATAAGTAATGGTTAAACATGTTAGTCTTAACGTCAAATAAAACTGCCATTATTATAAATTCAATAATAGCTATTTACATTACTCAGTTGCACGAAGCAAAAAAAAAAAAGCTTGAATATACAGACACGTATCCAATTTGTACAAATTTGATTTTAACTGGGTTAAAGATCTTTTC
This sequence comes from Lophius piscatorius, assembly GCA_009660295.1. Classification (NCBI taxonomy): domain Eukaryota; kingdom Metazoa; phylum Chordata; class Actinopteri; order Lophiiformes; family Lophiidae; genus Lophius; species Lophius piscatorius. Next base: position 35,105 of record VRLP01003709.1, on the reverse strand, counting down.
TTCAGCTAACCAGCAGGATTATCTCTGGCGGTTTATGCTGCAGATGAGTGGTTCTAAACAGGTTTCATTTAAAACATGTCACTACTGCGTGTATGTGTTGCTGTTAGAGATGCCCTGCTTTGAGAACATTACATGAACCCTTGGAGAGATGACAGCACCCAGTCTGACTCCCCACCATGTGTCTTCACTGCCCTCTACAGGATACACAGCACCTTGGGATCTATGATATAACCTTCTGCCACTAACATTTTTTCATAATGACACCTTGTAGCACTCAAAAACATTTTCCATCATCGTTCCCAAAACAAAACGGAAAATATGGATCAATATAGTCTAATTAAAAAGAGCTCATCATGCGATTGCGAAAGTCGGCTTCTCGAATGGTGTTTTTGCTCCAGCGTCCTCTCTCCTAGGTTTAAAACAATTGTTTTTATCCCGTGTGTCCGTGAACCAGATTAGTTTTCCGGTGAATACTGCTGTGTCTGTCATTTGCTGTACATCTCAGAGAGCACCGAGTAAGATAATCTGAAGCTAAGGTCATTGAACTGACTGACCGAGAGCTTAACCATCAGAGCAATTAACTCACACACAAATCCGTAACCGCCCGTTGTCTGGGTAAATCTATACAAACCTACTTACTTTAAGAGCCTAGTTTGCCGGCATATTTGTCAGAATCATAATAGTCTGTGTTCTTGAAGCTTAAAAACAGAGCAAGGAAATAACACAAATAGACACTAGTTGATACACCATGACTTGCCTTCAGTGATTTCAAATGATATGATGATAATTGCATACTTGTGAGGCTCTTTGGAGTTCAGAGCTGCTGCTGCTCTGCGGATGTCATCAATCTCAAAGTGAAACGGCTGCTTCCTGCTAAATGAGTGTTTGTTTGCCATTTACAGTAATTAGGTACAGCAAGTGGAATCCTATTACAACAAGTTACGAAATTTTTGATAATACTTTACAGTAGATTGTCATTTATGAAGTATTTCCCTGAGTTGACTGTGGCAAAAAACAATAACTTAAAGTTTTCAAACTTCCAGCATAACTATTGGGTCCCCAGCAGAACAATCTTTGATTATATACTGCCACGCAATGGGCTCAGCCAATGAGTCACTTGAGCGGTCGTGGTGGCATATGTTATGGCATTGTTTATGATTAGGCACTATAGCTATTAAGCAAAAACAACATTTCACAGTACTTACAGTATTACAGACGGAAGTTGTCATCAACACAAAGCAAATAATTGTTTAAGTATGGCTGCGTAATTATAAACTATAGTAAGGGGTTAACATGAGATTTTCCAGTTGAATGCACCTGTTAAATTATACATGCATGCACACACACACACACACACACACACACACACACACACACACACACACACACACGCACGCACGCACGCACAGTCAACAGTATGTTTCATTGTAACTCAATTCTAATTATAAAGGTTTTACGATCGGAATTTCCTCGTACCTCTCCGTGAAAATCAGTAACGGAAGTTACCCTGAAACATCTATCAAGCAACCACTGAACAGAGAGGTTGGACCCTGAAGTGATGTCAGAACAATGTGTATGTACCCCCGTCTCACTATCCAAAAAAAGCCCATTCAAGATGTAAAGTATGTTATATACTACAAATTCAGGGTGCTTGGCTCATTATGAACAATTATAGATGGTTAGTAGAGAAAAGTTTCTTATTTGGTAAAATGGTGCATGGCCGATTCATTTCGCAGCTTAAAGGGGTTATTATTATGATCAGTTTAGCAGAATGTGTCAAAATGGACAAATAATTGCAGACAAAACAGTTAATGATGGGGTGATGGTGATGTATTTTTTGAAAGCGGTGTCCTGAGGTTACCTCCACCCAGCATTTGCCTTACTGTACGCCTGTGCGTGCCATCTCACTTTGTTGAGCCTCTCTCACTGCCTCTCCTGTCTCGACCTCGTGCCTCCTCCACACTCTCTCCCCTTCTTCTAGCTCTGCGAGGGGCAACCGAGGTAAATGTGACTAACTGCCCAATTTAGGTCACACTAACATAGTTCAGTTGGGATTCAGCTGAGCCAACTTTGACTGCATCAAGGCTCTGAGGGCAAGTCAGGTCATAGCATCCCACATGTGAGCCACATACAGTATAGAGGGATGTGTGACAAACACAGCTGGACTAACTGCACCACTAAATGATCTGGCTGCATTTTGCCATAACGGCACCACCCCCTGTCAGGCGCAGGATTTTCAACTAATCAAGATGATGATGCACAAATCTTGTGTGTGTACATACGCATGCATATATTTTCAGCTTGTGTGAACACAGCTTACACTACACCAATTCAGCTTTAAATGTGATCCCACTATCTCGTCATATCTTATTTCCTCTTGGGCTTTTCTTTTGTCTTCACTGTATGGGTATGGATTCATAAAAATATTGCTGTCCATGGTTTGACTGTCATGTGTTCCCCTCATCATTACAGTATACAAACTGTTCTGGGCTTCCCTGCCACTCATTCTTTATCTGTCAAAATACTCTTGCTTCCATATTAATAGGGCAGCCATGACAAGCTGGCAGGTGTGTGCGTGTGTGTGTGTTTGAGTGTATGTGCGTGTGTGTGTGCCTGAGAGAAGCAGGGGGACTCCAACTGCCAACAAGCGGCACTAATCTGCCATGATCTGTGACTCCCCCTCATCATCTCATTGGGTGTGAGGTCTTCGGTGTGGTTATTAAGGACACTGATCTTAGATGGGCCTTCTGTTTGCTCACTGATTATTAGTCACTGGGCAGCTGTGGATGGGATCACTGAGTGGTTAGACCGTTTTAAATGCATGCAGGTTTAAAGATCTCATGGGCGATTCTGTTTGCAGAGAAAAAAATGAAACAGAAAATACAAATACATAAAAAAATATTCAAGATTCCAAAATTGTTTTCAAGCAGGACAATAGAAAACTCACATAAAGAACACGGCATTAATAAACTCATACGATATATGAGTTTGTTTTTATCTTACTCCGGACGCTACAGACAGCATATCATTTAGCAGCAAAAGTCTATGTAGGCTGTAGTGGTGAGGCGGTCACTATGTTGCATATTTAAGCTAAGTGAGGAAGTGAGGCTGCAGTGTGTGTGTTGGGGGGGGCGAGTACAGTGACAAGTTACTAAGTTGCTGCTTGAGGGAAGGAGACACACGAGCTGAGTGTCAGGAACTGTTAAAGGTTTAGAGGTCCTATACACAGTTTTAACCCACGTCCAGGGGTGCCTGAAGTCCCGCCCCCAACCTACCCTACCAACAACCTCTGCCCTATCCAGTTCAGCTGCTGTGGGGTTAATTCCATGTCCTGGAGCTGAAACAACAGGATCACAGCCGCAGCGCTAATACTCAATAGACACTGACCTACTTTGTTGGTTTATACTGAAAAAAAAACCCTGATCCACTGCCCTAATGCCAGCAATGAAAACGATCTAATGGTCCTAACTGCGTGGTTGAATCTGAAAGCATGCTCATGTTATTAATTTCTCATTATGGGAATGCAGTTCTGCTGATGGGATTAAATGCCCTGCCCTGGCTTTCTCTCATTCCGTGACCTGACCATAGAAACACAAAGGCTGAAAACCGTAAGGCCGGACACTCCTTATGCCCAGTGTTTATTTGTTTATATGTCACGGGTGTTAGAGGCAGTCATCTATGTAAAGACCCAAAACAATAAGAGTTGAAATAAAACACAGATGCTGTATATTGATCTTGACTTTAAAATAAAAAAAAAAGATGTGAGTGCGCAACATTTAACACTTCCATTTTTTTTTCTCTATAATTCATAATTATTTTGCAAATAGAATAGATATTCTTTCTTGACTCCATCTTTGGATATATATAAATCGATTATAGAAAAATTCCATTATTTACGGGTTGAATAAATTGCCTTATGAGTTGATGTTTATTCTGTGCATATTAATGTTCAAATGGACGTAGAGTGCCCTTGGCTGGTTGTACATCCAATTTCAACAATCAAAATGTATTTTTCTGGTCCATTACATCACCACCAGGGGGCACTTGATTCCTCAAGCATGCAGTGTTATGTTTGACAAATTGCCATGGAGGTAACACATGTATTCAGCAAGGGAATTAGTGAACAGGACTGGTTGTACATCCAGGCGTCAACCCACCCATGACTATAATGTGTAATATCTGCTATTTAATGACAGCCAGTAGCTGCAGAGGAAGAGCTGGAGCAATATGATCCCAGTCCAGTCCATAAGCTCAGTCATAAGTTATGGATGAGAGAAAGCATACCCACTTAAAGGACATTTAAAAATATTCTTTAGTTTATTTAATAAATTAAGAATGGAAAACATCATAAATCACATAATAAATGGGTCTAAAAGTAAAAAAAAAACAAACTTGAATGCATTTCTAAAACATCGCTAGTTGTAGCTCGTCATTTTTGAAAATCATATGATAGAAAATTATTTGATATTAGGGTTTTCATAGAGATTTGTAAAAGCACTGAATTTACATGAGCTTTAATGTAATCAGTCCCATAGAATACATAGAAAGTCTAGTGATCTATTGTTATCTTCATCGTTATCATCAACAACAAAAATGTATCCTTGATAAACTTGGCCAGTAGCATGTGTGGCCTTTGTATTTTCGGCAATCTGTTACCGCAAATTTTAATCTGAAAGTTACCGATTCAAATGGCTGAATAAGCACAAACATAAGTATAAAATATGTCTATTCCTGAGGCTGAACAGGACTCGTTCTGCTTCACATCACCCATTACCAGTTGGGCATATAAAACAAGATAAACATTTGCAGCAGTTAAATGCAGTAGTTGACAGAACAGAAAAAGAATCTGCATTACTTTACTGCGCTGTGTTTTTTTTTTTTAAAGGGACAGTTCACACAATCAAAAGGCATAAAATTCCTTTTACCTGTAGAGGTTATCAAATATCCTGATTGTTTTGGTGAGTGTTTCTGAGTTTTGGAGAGATGGGCCCAAGAGATGTCTACCTTCTCTCGAACATAATAGAACTGGATGAAACTTCATTTGTATTGCTTGAAAAGTTCAAAACTGTTTCAAAAATTATAACAGAAATATTTCTTAAAAGAAATCATGACCAAGTTCTCAAAATACTCCACAAACCTTTGCTGCGTACATCAAACGCTTATTAATGCTCGCCATCTTGGTGAGACACTCCAAGTTCAAATTAAACCTCATATCCATTTCCATCAAAACATTCCTAATGGTCACATGCCAAATTAGAAGATATTTATGAAAGGGACATGAAGTTTCTGGTCGAATGCTGCTGACATGTTTTCTAGTAAATGCACTACATCAGTGTTCAATTTAACAGAGCTTAACACTATCACACTACACAAGTAAGTGTACTTACATACAGTACACTAAAGTAAACAGTAAATTAAGTTTCATGCAGGAACTGTTTTCCATCATCAAATTGTGCCATTCAACAGTATGTTGAATTGTGCCATTCGTCCATTCATCCATCAACTGATGGATGAATGGCGGATGATCACGATGGAGCAGGGTGTGAAAATAATTATTTTTCTTCCATTTCAATATTTAAAAGCTGGTAAAATAACGACAAGCAGAGGTCGGCAATACGCCATTGCATTGTTTAGTCTGCATTTTCCAAAGAAAAAACAGAACACTGGCTCTACTTGCCTGTTGCATTGTTGCTGTCACAACCACAGTAGGCTTACTAACTGCAATTTTTTGGATGTGAATAGCTTGCAATTTCAACACAGTAGGTTGTATAATCAGATTTCAGATATACTACACATAACATAGTATAGCATAATTATGTAACGTAATGCAATGCAATGTAACATGACGTAACATAACATGACAGCCTAGCTTGAAATAGAATAACATAGCATAGCATAGCTTTAGAAAGTATAGCATAACAAAACAGCGTAGCTGGAAATAGCGTAACATAGCGTGGCATAGCTTAAAATGAAATAGCATAACAAAATAGATTTTTTTCTCATGTCACCAACATGCTCAGTTTAACTCACCTCAAAATTGAACTGCTATTAGTACAAATGTGATGGTTTTCACTCAAAGAACAAAACATAGACATTTGATGTAACAAATTCCAAATGTGACATTTATAGAAGCCCAGCTAACAAAACTATCTTTAATGCTTGTACCTTTAAGTTCAAAGAGTAAACCCTTGGGGGGAGAGTGCTATAAATTATTTGCACGGGAAAAGGCATGATGCATCTTTTAACATGTGCAGTCATTTCAGAGTGCAAAGCCTACAAATGTCACGTCCTCTTAAGATCAAAAGTAATTGGTCAGGCTGCACAACAAGGCACAGGGGTAACGAGCCAGTTTGCTGCTGTAACAGACTCAAATGACACACTGCGTAGCACGTCGGTGAGCTAATAGACCCCATCGCACCAGGAGAGACCACAGTTTCACTCTGTCCTATCAAATTAAGCAAAAGCGGTGCGCCCGTAAGCAACATTATTCCCCCTGCACCACCCGACTTTTCCAAGCCGTAGCAGCTTAACCTCAATTCACAAAACTTCACATTTATTGTATAATCGAGTGCTGAAAGTAGAAATGAAGGAGAAGGCATTGTTTGTCCATCATACGTACTGAAGTAATAATAATAAATAAGTACTGAAACTTTAAAGTACTTGATTAATTAACCTTTGTAAAGGCATTCAGTCTTCATAGTGAGCCAATGAGTGACACTGAAGTATGAAGACCATTAAAAGGGCAAAGGGGGGGATGGTGTGCATTAGATCGTGGAGCAGTGACCAGGACTTGTGCCTCACAGCTGTAAGGAAGAGGGTGACGACAAGGGAAGCAGGTGATGTGCTCCAAGTTGCCCTCTTCCTCTGTGGCGCCTGCAGTGGACTCCTCCATGCCCCTCAGATATCAGATGTCAGATCTGATAAATATGAAACGGATAACATTCGGTCTATACCCACCATCACACTCGGGTTTCAGGCACAAATATACACAAATATAACAGCATTTTTACAGAATTAATATATGAATGAATTAAAATCATTGAATACTGTTTATCATTATTTTTCCAGGCACATACTACATTACAGAGGTCAAAAACACTTGTACATATTATATCAACTACTCAATTTTGTGTAGCTGGAAATAGGGGGAACAAAGTTGATTTGATGATACGTACAATCACATTTTCATGCAGTAGGGGTACAATTTTAATATTTCTGGTCAGCTTTGTCAATCCATTAGATACTTAATTTGATTTGAAGAAGACAAAAAATGCAGTAGGTCTAATGGTTTCATTTTATGCCTGATGTTGTAAAAAAGAATGAAACAAGTTTTGAAGTTTTATTTTTTCCCTTTGCTAATAAATATCCGTGGGGAAATTGAATGACACGTATCATAAAAGTCATTAAATTCATCTGATCCAAAAAAAATACAAGGTAATGTCGAAAACCGCTGTGTGACGGTGAGGTTGATGCTACTTCATAAGAAAAAGAATGACTGTCATCCTCCTATCATTTTCTAAGTGGGTCACAGGGCTGTACATGACCCAGACATAGGTCTCACCCTGCAGGGTCATGGGCCAGTCAGGCATGAGGTGCCAACTGAGCGCCTCTGATTTGTCTCCCAGTTACGTGGCCTGCGCTGAGCCCCTGAGTTGAGCCCATGGCTCGCTCTACTGACACAAGACACAGTCTGAAAGGAACCTCAGGGTTTACAAAGTCACTGTCACATGTCTTCCACCTGACTCTGCTGTGGTACGCATGGACTAACACCACCAGCTCGTGGTTTCTCCCTCTCTCTCTCTGCTCCTGGCTTCATTAGCTTATAACATCATAAGCATGTCCTCCATGCGCTTTATATGAGATGTCAGCATTTTCAACAAACTTTGAATCATGTATCTACTACCTTTCTTATTTTTAAAAGAGAGTACAGTGAAATAATGAGTTTGTATGCAGCTAAAAACAGAATTTCTGCTACTTTGTTCAATTTTCTTATTATATTGTTATTATAAGCAGATAGTCTCAAGCAATGAGTTTGTAGCAGCTTTCTTTCTGCATGCCTTCAAATTTTGGTTTCATTTGAAAGGAAGAGTGTACTGGTTTTACTGGTCTTTTAAAACTGAATGTACCTTACTAGAGAGACGGCCTGATAAGGTTCATTTCAATGTCAGGAGGATGCTGCTCGGCACAAAGAACAACATTTTCTTCAGTAATGAACACTTTCATGTGGCCCAAAAAATGTTACTTTGGACAAGAAAAGGAAAAAAGAAAAGGACAAAAAAAGATTCATTTTTACCTGCCAAGGGCCTGCTGATGGAAAACACAGTTTTACAAATGGAGCAGACATCAGTCTGTCAGGCAGGCCCCCCTGCAGTGACGAAAAAGCTTTTTTTCAAAACCGGCTGATGGACATGATTTATAAAGCCATTGCTTGGTGTAGAAAGAAGAAACTGGGCCAAAACGGACAAGGGGACATAAATAACATCTAGAATACAATTACGATGGTTTTAAAATGTCTGTACGGATTGAGAGAGTTTTAGCACTCCCCGTACATGTTTATGTGTCGAAGTGAAAACAAACTAGATTCATCTGGCTTTATGAAGCCAACCAACAGCAAATAAAGTCAGGGGTTAGTCACACCCAGCAACCAACTGAATGCTGCTTCATCAGAAAGAATGAGCAGTGGATTTTAGAATGCAATTCTAATTAATACAGCTGGCCTGTGTCACCCTAAGGCAATCCGTACTGCAGACGGTAACGTCTTTATTGATCTTGGAAATGCTTCAGTAGGCTCTCTGTGCTTATCCCCCATTAAAAGCATCTCCTGTGACGAACCATGATTTAATTAGATGACAATCACTGTTAAAAGTATGCGGCTAACGTCACTAAATCTGCACATTTGTGCTGGCAGTGATAAATTTCAGTATCTAAGCAGGGAGCGCTCACATCTTTCACTTTACAGGGTAATGTATGGTGGTATAGCTTCTGTTAGAGAATGACACACAGGAAGTTTGTGACACATAAATCAATATCAACATATTTTTGAAGATTGGCATAAGTGTACTGTGAGTATGAGAGTTGCTTTCAGTTAACAAAATATGAGGTTCCTGAAACCATACAAGAATTTATCCTGGCTACATCTCAATTCCCACTCTATGATATGTATGGAAAATACCACTGGAGGGCAGTATACATTTCAAACAACACAAACTAGTACAGTATATCATCCAGGCAAAGAACTGTCCAGAAATGCAGGCTTTCTGAAAAATTAATGCCACCGGCTCTGTGAAATATAAAACGGCACTTACAGGACTCTTATAGGGAGATTTATCACATTGAATTTTCTTAGAAAGGTGTAAACACATCTCATGCTGGATATTTGGGGGATGTTTTCATCAATGTTACTGCTGTCACTTCACCGAAAATTCAATATATTTCGCCGGCAAAGCTTAAGTCTAACAGAAATGGTCACTCAGACGCAACAAGAAGACACAGTAGGTTTTGGCAAGGGGAATAGGTGGAGGCCAGAGGCTAATAGCAATGAGGGATTTGTCAGTCATCCCAGTATTTAATAATCCCTAGCTCTCCATTTTCTGCTGTTTGTTTATATTAACCTCTGGTTGAACCCTCTTTAGTGGCAGCCTCTTTTGCCAGAAAGTTCAGTGAACATTCAGCTCGGAAGCGGAGAGCATGTCATCTCGAATCTATTAGCCCACAGGGGAGATGCAGCCTCTCTCTCTCTCTCTCTCTCTCGCTCTCTCTCTCTCTCTCTCTCTCTCTCTCTCAAACATACCAATGCACTCAATGCAGAAACACTAGGTGAGCTCCTAACCCACACATTTCAACGCCGATGTAACTGAGATCATTACATACAGTGACTTGGTTCTGACCTCGCCTCTTCACTCATGCCTCATAATCTCATCACACTATGCACTAAATAACCGTACCATAGGGCTACAGAGCTAAAGAAGCAAAAGCCAAAGAAGCAGGGCAAGGACACCACATTCCGTTCATGACTCTTACTTTATACATGAGCTTGCTGAGAATAATGACATCTAAACACCTTAACCACCAGCCATGGTATATTCACATTTGTCATGTAAGGAAAGCGTAGGCTGAGAGAAGTGCAACTTATGCAGGAAATTCATACCAATTTAATTCATGCATAATCAAGTATATATATTTATGTGCAGTCTCCTACATATGCTGTTTATCATAAGCTTTTCAAGACAACGGCTAAAGTGTCTGTTCCACATAAGCCCTGATTGGAAAATTGACGCCCAACATTAAATGAGCGACAGAGGAAAGTTAGTCACATGTTTCTTTTGTCCTCACTTTCCCTCTTCACTCTCATGAAATATGTTCCATGGCAGTTCATGCTGTTTTTCTTTCCCACTCTTTCTCTCTCTGTGAAAGTACAGTAGGTTTATGCAATATCAAATTATATGTAGTTCCCAATTGTGTTTATGATCAGGAGTTCAGACCGAATGGAACATCCTATTTTAAGAACTGCTGACTACTTTTTTCTCCCTCTTTATCTTTATTTTGAATCTAGTATGTATTTGTAGAGACATACGAGTTCACCAGTTGACTAAATCCGTTGGTGCTAACCATTGCAGGACCGGGTCACCCAAAAAGACGTCCCGTTTTGGAGATGCTCTGACCCAGTTATCAAAATCCCTCCGATCCTTCTGCTTTTCCACTTTCCTTGATTCCAACAAATCAAGAAAAAGTTAATTTGCATCTTTCCCAATCACTGTTAAGTACCATTGTAATTAGATCAATTTCATTCAGGCATAACCTTTCAGTGGTAATGATTATATGTCTGACTGGTATATATACAACCCAATCATCCATTATATGTTATTTATTATAATTCATCATGGATGTCTGTGACAGTTTCTTAATCATTTGGACATATTCTGAGAAACGTATATCTCCATTTGTCTTACAAACCCGTCTGTTTGTCCCCATGTATATTCTGCTACTAATGGGCTGCCAATTAAAACAAAAAAGCGTTCGCTCTTTTCAACTTTACAAAACGCAAAGTTGTTTGTTTTAGTTGTCATACTGAATAAAAAAATGAAATCCGATGATGAGTGGTCTTCTGAGACTCTCGTGGAGACGCATGCCAACGCCAGGTGTGAACTGACATTGTAAGAGCTTTCCACTTGGATCTTTCAGGACACATGTTATTACCATGTATTAACATCCTCCTATACTCCAACAACATTTAATACAATACAGGAACACCTGAGAATTGCATTCTTACAAATTCATAACAGGCAATGGCATTCTTGAAATTCACCTCTTAGGGTGGGGGGTAAAACTCATTAAGCATGGGTACATCCTTATGGGAGAAGTCAATTTCATCCTCATTAAACACATTTCAGTGTCCCCATTTATCATACTGGCCCATTTTTCTCAAAAACACGCCACTTAACCCAGGTCAACTTCTGAAAAGAGAAAGCCCCCCAGCAGATACCCAGGGCATCACTCTGCTAGATCATATTTAAACAGTCAATTCTCTCTCTTAATTTCCAGAGGCATTTTCAGATTAGCATCCCACCAACTGCTTAAACAGTCACACTCTGGGACACTAGAGATTTAATAACGCACCTTTTATAAGATCAGTATTAAGATTCATGAGGGTGAAGCAGACTACACTAGTTCCACATATGCTCAGTTAACATGCATGCTGCAAGGCTAAAGAAAGTAATTAAAAGAACTGCTGGGCTTCCTCAGGTGAAAAAAAAAGGTAAATGTGATTTCCAGGGGTTCTGCTCTGAGAAAAAGGGGACAGAAAGATATTAATTTTGCGTCTATAATATTTCCTTTTAAACCACTAGGGGGCTCATACATAAAAAAGGTTGCAGACAAAAAGCCACTTCTGTGCCATTTTGCTTTTGCCATCATACATCAGTAAACTATCTCATATTCACCTTTGTCCATGACAGGATATCAACACCCAGTTTAGGACATATGTTTACGTAGTAATGTTTGCTAGAACTTTCCTTTATGTGCAATTCATTATGAGAATCAAAACTATGCTATGGAACTGTAAAATCAAGCAAAGTGTGTGTGCGTGTGAATTTTACAAAAACATTTTAGACTTGGTGAGTAGAGATTTCGCAAACAATGAAAGGATGCCATGAAATGCTTACCATGTTGATTTGAAGTCATATGCCTTAATATCATCAAAATTACATTAAACTTACGTTACTAAGTTAGATGGTAACTCAAGTAGTCTTTATTAATTTAGTTCTCAATAAAGAGTAGCATTGGGATGTTTACAGTTACAGCTGACATGCAATGACAATCTTTGGCCACTTGGTGAAAATATGACTGAGAGTTGATATGGGTGTGAACTTGTTTGAAAATGACTGCCCAGCTGAAATTCCACAGACTCAGAGCAAACTGCAAAACAGGATTATATATTAAATAAGTCCATTTGCTCAAGTACTGAACTTAATTTTTATACTTGTTTAAAACTACTTTATATAAATGTTATTCTTTCTACGCCACTACATTTGTCAGACAACTGTATCTACGTTTCAGAGAAAACTGCTCAAACCTTTTATGTCCATTGAAAACCATTTACCTCCAGATGAAGCGATTTTGAGTGTTAAACTGAAGGATTATGTCTTTCTTTATGGGTTGAAAAAATTATACTTCTTAAGATAACATACTATTTAAAAACTGTCTTGGGTTATTTGGAAAATGTCTGAGAACAGGCGGATATTATGAAAAGTTTACAAGTGGTTCTCACAGGACAGCAATATTATAAACATGTTTTGATCATCTTACAGATTAAATTACTAAACAACATTTAAAATAATTTAAAATATATCAACCTTTGACATCAAAAATAGGTCTACATATTAATGAAGCAGTAATATTTATCTGTACTTTGATTCTTTAAGTTAATTTTGCTGATAATACTTTCAAACTTTGAAGTAAGGTTTTAAATGCAGGACCATTACTTGCAGTGCTTTATTTCAGTGTGTTAACAGTACTTTTACTGAAATAAAGTATCTTTATACTTTGTCCACCACTTACTACAAATACCAAAAAGCTAGCTTGTTAAAGCACATAATTATTCTGTGACCACTATATTATTGAAAGTAGGCCTACACTGTCATCCCCAACAGCAAGGGTATTTGGGAGAAAGCGCCCAATCCCCTGAGTTGCGCAATAGAATATGGTCCAGACATTTTAAGGATGAATTGTATAGCTGGTGATGCTTTATTGTTACATCCAGGTCCATCATCAAATCTCAGGTTTGTCCAACACTAAAAACTAATGACATCTCCATCGGCCTCAGCTTTACTTTAGTGTGCTAACATACAATTAGACAATCAAACTGTTTAAAATAGGCCTACACTGTCGTCCCCTGCGACGATAGTATATCCCCGAAAACCCCCAACTACTTGCGTCGTACAAGTTATTCATCTGAATATGAGTCATTAATAATCTCAAACAGTCCATATCGAAACAACGGTTAAGAGACTACAGAACCCTCAAGAATTATTGGCAACCTTTAACAAATTTAATAAAATGAGGTTCAAAAGATGTTTTCATCCACATTGTCTGTACCCCCGATCATTAATTCAAATCATTCACAAAAATAAAATATTTTATTCGAATAATAAAATAACCCATATTACATTCTTAACATATAACTAATATTTCTTCCTGTAAAATATGTGCGCCAAAATTTTTGCCACCTCCAGGAACTCCTGTGATGATAAGCTTATAGAAGCATACCTCCGGTCCTATTTCATATTTCAAGGTTCACCTGAGTTGGAACTCTGAAGTGGTGAACACTAGGTGGGTTTACATGGACAGCCAAATTCTCATTAGATTCAGATAAAGAGCCAAATCGGAAAGAAAATGCTTTACGTAAACATCCCTTTCAGAATGAGATTTCATTCCTTTGCAGGGGTTCAGTCCAAGTCCTTTCGAAAAGCCTTTCCAATAGCAAGTCGCTTCATGGGGAAAATGTTTGGGAAAGCTCTCTGTTTCAGTTGTATCGGGGCATGCCCAGCGCCAGGAAGTAATGCTCTGGTTTCATTTTTTTCAGCGCAAGTACAGTGCCGCAACATATATGCTGAATTATAAATGCCTGGACCGAGGCACAGTTGGATTGGCGTCGGGAGGAGGACAATAAAGTGCTGGAAAATTTCCCCCAGGAAAATGCAAGGGGTAAAAGTTAACCAGAAGTTTTTTAAAAGGACTTTGGTCCCACTTCCCCAACCACCACAAAGATACCCACAGCCCCCTTATCCTCTGCCATCACGAAATACTAATCATATTGGACACAACCTTTTCTCAAGTGACTATTAGCTGCATGAGTTTATGTGCATGATACATATTTGTTTTATAAATACATTGTCTGACTGTTCATAAACTTTTAATTAAACTTTTGTGTTTTGCTTTTTATTAGAACAACTTTTTAATGTCCAGTGATTTTAGCTTATAGAGCTTCCAGAACCTTAGCAGGGGAGTGGAGAGCAGCTGACAGACAAAAGGCAGACAGTAGGGTGAAGACTTGTTTTATGTAGTTTCATTTTGGAAAAGGAGTTCTCACACTCGCTGCCTTCTTCTAATTGCCTACCATAGGACGAAAGCAAAATTATTATCAAATTGTTGCTTTAATAAAACGACAACCAATCTGACCCAACGCAAGACGTTCATTTTGTTATTTTCTCAGGGTATTACGTCACTTTTGCGCATGCCCTCTTCTTCGTATTCTTCGTTGGGGGCTTGTAGGAGATTAGCAGCCAGCTCATTGGAGCATTACCGCCACTTTCCGAACTGGAGGTTGGATCCTCTGCGCATGACGGGGAGCTGGTGCATGTAAACACTTGGTCGGAAAGGATCACAAGTCATGTAAACAGACGACCAATATCGGAATACTGAAAGGAGAGAATTGTCCCATGAAAACCCACCTACTGACTTTCTGTTTTACTGGGGTATAAATATGAGGTGACATAGGCCTAATTCTCTTTGACCAGAGAACACGGAAATTATATTCAAAGAAAAGCTTTAGAGTAGCACAAATCTGGCAATAGATACGAGATAAACTTAGCTAGATAATTGTAGAAGTCAGGTGGGTCTTGAGGTTTGGAAGTCTCCATAGCCATCAGGCATGGACACCAACACAGGTTTTGTTTGGGAGGATAGCAAGAACAAAACACAAGCTTATAATAGGCCGTGGTTGGACTTCCAGCAGGACAATGATCAATGTCCACCTCACTGCCCAGCTTTCCCGATGCCCACATCAAAATTCTGGGTTTGTGCCATTCTGGGTTTGTGAACCCAGAATGGCTCAGAGTTCACAAAATAAAGATTTTGCCATGGCCATCCCAGTCATGTGACCTAAACCCTACTGAAAATATGTGGGATACGCTTAAGAGTCCACAAGCGTCCATCTCAGAATCTGAAGGAGTTGGAAAGTCTCTGTATGAAGGAATGGTCTCAGATCTTCTCCATTTGTTCTCAAACCTCATGACACGGAGGAGTCATGAGAAGGAGAGGAGAAAGAGAAGGAGACTCAGGGCTGTTATTGTGGTAAAAGGCGACTGCACAAAATATTAAATGTAGGGTAACAATAATTGTGGCACATGCTTTTTAGAGAACAGTGTTTGTTAAAAATATATATATTTTTTTTAATTTGGTTACCTTAGAGTTTAGTTCTTTTGAGTTTAAGGGCAGTTTTTTTATATAATACTTTGGGAGAAAGGATCATGGGTACAGACAATCAAGACATTTTTTGAATATGATGGATTTGTCATCACCACGTCCGCTGCAGATTCTTCTTGTCATTGATGTTTATTATGAATGAGTCACATAATTTTGGAGGACATTGAATGTCAGAAAAACTATTTCTCACAAAGAAAGCTCTCCATAGAGAATAAAATATGATTTATTAGAGTAAAATATGATATTTCAAACATATATCCCCTCATGTTGATACATATGCACTAAATTTGGACTAAATCGGACCAACGTTGAGGAAGTTATGTCCGAAAATGATGATTCCATAATATCATCGATATAATGAAACTGAGAAATGTTAAACCTTGTGTGACATTTTCCAACTAAATAACATTGTGAAATAAAAAGTTGAAGAAGCGCATGAATGAAGTTAGCAAACTATCTCACAGACGTATAACCTGTGTTCAATCGGCACGCACTTGTACGCTTGTATAAATTCAATCAGAAATCTATTGGCATCTGTGTCCTTTGCAAAGCCCAGGAGGGATTTACATCTTCTGAGTCTAGTATTTACCCTGTACTTGTATAAGGGGTTAAGTGAAGGCTATGAAGGTTTGTTTGCTTCCATATTGCTCCTTGCCGTCAGCAGTAAGCAGTTACAATGTGTCTTGAAAGTCAACTTGTAAAAGTTTTATGGAACTCAGAGAGCTTAAGTGATCCTCCAAAGCTCTGCAGTAGCCTGCAGCATGCAGGATGTCTGCTTATATTAATTTCATGGAGTTTAAGAGGTCGCTAAACTCATTTGGAGATTTTTACTCATTTATGAACTCTGCAACCCTTCTGTTCTGCAGTGCTCTAAGCTAGTGGTCTTGAGATGCTTAAATTTACATGGAATATTATATGGCTAGGTGGCAAAAAGTATAGTGCATATGGAGTTCAAAGTACGTAGGGCTGAATGAAATGAACTTGTGTGTGAATGTATCTGTGTTTTAATCAAAAGTAAGGGAAGTAGCTTGGTGTTTCATCAGCCGTGTGTGTTGGAATTTGGGCAGCCGGAATAGGGGAGGAGGGATAAGGGATAGGGGCTTTGCAGAAATTGGTTTATCCAATATTCAGAAGATTCCAATAAGACAATGGACTTCTAAAAAGCAGCTTAGCTGGATATCAGAAAAGCCCAGAGGATGAAAGTGAGTAAATGAGCTCACTTGCTGGTTTTAACTCTCAGGAAAGCCATACACACAATCAACCTGAAAATAGAGCATTCCTTTCAATTAAAAATTAAGTTAAGATATTAAGACAGGACTATAAGAGGGGAAAAGTTCTGGCTTATCTTAAAGGTTAATCTGATGGTTCTCTCTTACACTGAACTCCCCTCTCTCACACTGCAGACAGTTTCACTGACCACAGACGTCTGTTGACAAAGCAGGTTTGTGGCAGCCTTTCTTCTGCACCAGATCTCCCAGTGAGTGTTTAAAACCAATGGGGCCTCACATCTGTGCAGCGACCAGGCTTGGTCAGGGGGTAGTGGGTGATTAATTGATGGTCACATCTCGCTGACTGCTGCCCACACTGCTTTGATGAAGAGGGATTAGGTTGTGCACCACAGGCTCAGCTGATAATAGGAGAACAGAGAGGAAATGCTCATGTCACGCTCTATGGCAAGGATTTCAATCAAAGAGCCCCATCATTCAGAGACCCGAGTCCTTTTAAAACTAGTAAAACCCTTAGCTTCCTGCAGCCTTTTATTTGGAAAGTAACCGTGTCACTGTTAAAGGTTAGCCCCCTTTTAATTGGCTGCTTGATTTGGAGCAACATGTTTTTTAATAAGAAGAGTTAATCCATATTAAAATGTGAATATAATTCTCGATGCAAAGATAGTTTGATTTCTTTCTCAAAAACAGCAATTGCAGTTCGGTGTAATATTGTATTAGTCGAGTAATTAGTCCACACTTAATTGAGTAAATTATCGACTCAAAGAAAGGAGTTTCAGTCTCAGCGATGATATTGCACATACAAGAGCCTCATAAAGCGTAGCGGGGAATGATGGTCTTGGGGTTGTAGGGTTTGATACAGTTTCATCTATCTGAGCCTTTATTTAGCCCCCGATCCTGTCTGGGTTCTTGCTGAACTAAGATCAGTCTGTAGCTTTCCCTAGAGACAACACTAATGTCACATACTGACTTGACACGCTAATATTTCACATCCAAACCAAACCTATTAGGGATGACTACTTACCATAGACGAGATATGTCCTTCACAGCAGCAACCTTCACATTCTGTGTTTTCTCAATCCACACAAACCCACACTGAAACATACACACACACACACACACACACACACAAAAAACTGCTGTGCATATTTTTTGGGTAATATTTCATGAACTGCCACATGTGATGTTGTTCCTTCCCACAAACACCCTCATCATAACCTTGAAATCTTTCAAAATTATGCGCCGAGTTTGAGCCAGTGTCTTTGTATCCGATGACAGTAAAAATGTGGCATCAATTATGAAGATTAGTGAGTTGGTAAGTTCTCTTAAATTACTTAAGGTTGAGCATGAACAGCTACTTTATGCTCACAGATTTCATGAATCATGTGCCAGCACTAATGACATGAGGACCAGTTTTTAGTTTTGCCCTTAACTAGTGATACTTTATGTGTCTAAGTCTAACCTGCTGCTTACATTCAAGACTGTTTCTTTCTGTTGTGCCTATTTCATTTATACATTTCCGAATTAAAGTTAAGACCAGGTGGCATCTTAATTAATACTATAAAATAAGAAATTCAAACATGCGGTATATATTATCACATATATAAATAAAAATAGATAAGAAAAATTTAAAAAGATAATGTGGCGGTATGCGTGATAGCCTCTGTCACCACTGTATGAATGTTTGCGTGGGTGAATGCTGATTCGTGTTGTAAAGCATTTTGAGTGGTGGAGCAGACTAGAAAAGTGCTATATTAGTACAATTTACTATTTAGGAGATGTGGATTGAGCTCACACTCTATCAAACCTCTGCCCATGGCAGAGCATTAAAAAATGCATCTGGACAATTAGAGATGAACCTGAGGGACCTTGTTGGCTCTGGTTTTAGTCTCCACCAAAACTTGAGCGAAATACCTTTGGTTGCCAAGTCCTCCACTAGAGTCACCAACTAGCTGCTGTCAGCGTCTGTCTGATTCTTGGAATTGGGCGTGGATCAAACAGTGAGATTTAATGAGAAAATGAAAACGTTAAACTGAAAATATGTTATGAAGCTCTGGAGGGCCGAGTGGGGCTGCAGAGTGAAGTGATAATCCTGTCAGGGGTCATAAACAACCCATTATGTATTACACACAGTCACAATATATAGATTATTGCACATTTACATTCATTCATTCATTCATCCTGACCATAATTATATACCAATATATGCTTTGAGGATTAGAGGCTTATGTAGCAGTGAGGGGATGTATGTTCTCCCCTCCTCTGTTGAACTATACAAAGAAACTCCACCTTGACCATTCTATTAAGCACAAAGCCAAAGTTATCAATCGAGGTGGTGAGAGGAAGGGAAGTCTTCTGCTTTCTCAGCCTAATGGATCATGTTATGCTGCAGAGAGCAAGGGAGAGAGAGACAGAGACCGAGTGAGTGAGAGGGAGAGAGCAAGATGTTGCTTTCTACTGTATAGTTTTGACTGATTATGCTTTTTTTTTTCTTAAGCTATTCATAGAAGATAGATTCATCATTCCAATTTGTCAAGCTAGCAAAGATTTCAATTAATTATGTGCAGCGAAAGACTGGGTGTATTAGGGCTCTCTGTCAGCACTACTCTGAGTCCCCATTTACAGGACTCAAAATAAAGAGGCATCAGAGAGGTGCTGGGAACCACCAGTAATTAATTTGATGAATGCCTTAGTGGCACAAATAGTGGCAGCCGTGCATCTTTTCATCAGACACCGGCAGCAGTCTCTGCGCTGGGTGCTAATTTGAAGGGGGCAGCTCATCTGTATAGTGGATGCTTTTGTGGCTGGGTCTATTCTTCAACCCATGTACTCACAGCCTCCTGCTGTCCAGACATTGTGTGGGGGCCTTATGTTTTCTGTCAACTTTGTCCTTGTGCCAAGCAACTTGCTCCACTTAGTGCCCAGTTTTCGACTTTGTGGCCTGAACTGGATAATGGGGGGCCTTCTGGATTAATGGAAGGTGCAGTCATGGTGTCTCCGGGCTGCTGCTCCTGAGCGTCTGTGCAGTAATGATGATCATAACGTATAGCGTGCATGGCAGGTGTGAAACTCATAAACATTGTTACAAAAACTCCAAACT
This sequence comes from Lophius piscatorius, assembly GCA_009660295.1. Lineage (NCBI taxonomy): Eukaryota > Metazoa > Chordata > Actinopteri > Lophiiformes > Lophiidae > Lophius > Lophius piscatorius. The sequence continues at coordinate 15,077 of VRLP01003709.1, read as the reverse complement.
GACGAACCACAAATATTCCATGCAAGGAAAGCTTACCATCTTTAGGGGTAAGGCCGAATGGACACAATGACAGATTAAGTAGGGAACATGTTGAGCGGTGCGGCTGGGCCGGTATCTAAAATGATGGATCTTATTACTATTATTAGGTGAAAGCTTCAATGGCAGCTATTTTTGATGCACACCGTCAATGTCAACGCCAGCCTTAGCCAAACAAAGAAATAATTGGACCGGTGCCACATAATTCAGGTTCATATTTTCACAAGTGGGAGAACCTCATTACAAATCAGGTCAGCTACTGATACAAGACCATAAATCAAAGAAAGACATGGCTCGAACAATTAGATAATTACTAAACCACCGTGTCACCTCTGTTGAGTTGATTTGCCGTGCCACTGAGAGGAAGTGAGGAAGGGAAGTAACTGATGGTGCCACAAACCGACAACCGCACATGTGGATCAAATGAGACAAGAAGTGGAAATCTTTTGAAAAAAAAGGAGGCTTAAACAGAAATATAAAACAGAAATGTAGGAAAATAGACGATGCTCTGTGTGCCAGTTTAATAATTAACCTTTTTGCTTTAGCGGTAAAGATAATAATTCTTAATGTGACAACTATTCAATTTTGCATAAATGAATGAACCGTCACCTTGGGTCAGCTATTAAAAATGATCTTCATTGTTCAGACCTAAAAGTGAGGAGATGCATGTTGGAGAGGGTCTCTTCACCACATGATTGCATGGCCTACCACTGACCCCTAGTGTTGTTCAGTGTTCTGTTGCACCGCCTGAGCTCCAGTATGAAAGCCTCTTACTCTAATTGTATCTACGGCCCTTGATTACCCCAAGGCAGAGGAGCTGCCTGAGATCCAGAGGCAGGGGTCCGATTGACCCCAATTGAAAGTGTCATTTAACATGATTGCCAAGTAAGACATGCTCTAGCAGTCCGGGATAAGCAGATGTTTTATTCCATGTTCCTCATCGGCTTCATAGTTTGATACGAGAGCAGTGCTTCCACTCTGCCGACCTCTGCGAGGCTGGGCGGGTGTCGAGCTGCCTCGGTTCTTTCTTGTGTCAAACCAGAGTGTAAAGAGGCTTCAACAGCAGTCAAAAATTGAGGTCACAGCACAAGAGTGAGCCAACTGGAACAGATTGTTGTGGAACCTCCAGGCTTTTGCAGACACGTGTTGATCCCAGCACAGCATGTCCTCGCTTTTACCTTCCCAGCTCCTTCTGCGAAACTCTCTTGACAGCAGCATTATGGTGAGCAGGAATGTCCAGCCCTTTCAACTTTACTGTAACCTTTTTTTTATCACAAGCATCAAACAGAATGTTTCTAATATGTAAATGGTAGAATTATTATTTAGAATTATAAAATCTGGAAATAACCTGCATTTCATTTGAAAATTAAAGCGTTTAAGAGTTGGATTTTCTTTTTTTTGAAAGACCATTGCAAAGCCTAACCTTAACATTTAGGTTAGCCAAAAACTTTTTTCCCCCTCTTTTTCATCACTGTTATTAATTTTATTAATGAATTTAAAAGAATCTTTGCAAAGGAAAAAAATACTTTTTCGAAGACGAAGGTGAAAATCTGTTTATTTAAGGATCATTTTGATGAAAAGATACTTTTCAGAAAAATTTAAAAAACAAATAAATATTTAAGTTTTGTGTTTGAACACAAGTTTTTCAACCATGCTTAACAAAATGCGGCTGTTTCATTAGGTCATTGTCTGTAGAGCAACTCTGTTAAACCCCATCTGTGCCCCTACATACGTATCTCCATGTAGGAGCGGCAGCGTTTTAAGGTACAATTGATCCTTTTGTAGTGTCATGACCATTATGCGACCCGTAGCAGGGGGCAAGCATGTTGTGGTCGGGGTGAGGGCTGAATCCGGACCGACACACATTATGATGAGAGACGCAAAAGGAGTATGTTGAAAGTCTGGCGGTTTGTGATAAGAGGGAGACAGCTAAGATGCCTTTCTGTCATTTGATGTTAACTGGCTACATTTGGCAATATTTCAGACATTCAGTCATTATTGTCACTTTACATGAGAGTCTTGAGAGCAAATAGAGAGTACTGACAGCAGATTGACCCCCGATGCTGTTCATTTGATTGATATCTCTACAGACAATGATCCTTTTCTGTACCGCAGTGGTGCCTACATAGGGAGGCGTTGGGAGGGGGCAAATACAGGAGAAATGTCACACCAGGAAAGTCGGCGAGGCGTAAAGCCCTGCCTGACGAGTGTGGGGTCAGTGGCTCCTATCTGCCCCTCTGTGCCCCGGGTAAAATGATCTAAGTGGCTCTGGACCTCTGCCACCGATCTGCTGGAGTGCAGGAGTCAACCATGTAGGCAAAGCAGAGTGAAGTCTAGTAAAGGACCTGCTGGTAAAACTGAGTATAGTGTGCTTAGGCCTAGAGTGCAGTCTCCTTTTTTTGGTAGTTGCGATATATGTTTTTCATAACTACGGGATGGCCTCATAAAACACAAATTATTTACAGGCTTGTGTTAAAAGCTAATAGCCAAAAAAAATAACATGCAGATATCCATGGGCATCACTTCTTTCAAACGATGTTGAAAAGGTTTTTAAGTGAATGATCAATTTCCAATCATATATATATATAAATTCTTCTCTAGACGAAGCAATTTATTTTTAACCTCCCACATGATGAATAAAGGGGAGAGGTTAAGAGAACATTGTTCTGCTAAATTACTTGCATGGAGTGGCTGCAAGGCAAATGGCATATCAGTGGATACATCCATTAAGCCTGTAAGACGGACGATGCAATATGTTTGCACCAGCGTGGAGTTGTAAGATATCTGCATTTGATGGTTTTTATCAACCATAATTATATGTAGTAATGCAGTAATTACCTTTAACTCGGCTCCTGGGGATTCATGAGCTGGTGCAGTCTTGGTACCAATACCAGGCTTGGATAAATGGGGAGAGATGCAACAAGAAGAGCATCTGAGGCCAACCCTAATCGGGAGCAGCCAAAAGAAGAGGAATGCCCTTAATCATTTTTTTCTCAGTTCTTTAAAGGAAGACAATACAAAAAAAAAAGATTTTCGTCTCTCTATTGACATATTCCATGATGATGACCAGTCAACAAGTTATGATTAGAGCTTCCTCATAAAAATGTTTTATCAGGGCTTCATACAGCAGTAACTGTTCCGTTATGATCTATATTTTAATTATGTCTATTTGCCTATCCTGTCTGTGTGTTTGTCAGAAGGAAATATATTTCAGTTCAATTTTGTGAAAGTGGCCCATATAGGGGGAAATTTTTTTTTTTTTTTTGTACAGTGGAAATGGAGCCAGGATTTCTTTTCACTTTCTTATAATCCAGCAAACACTTTTTTTCCTTTTGTTTTAAATATTTCTTTATTTCTTGTTGTGCATTTAAATTGTGGAATATGACTGTCACTCTAATATCTACATAACTATCTCAGCAAAGGAGGTAATTAAGGCAAATATTTAAAACCAAATATGAAAAAGTATTAGGTTGTGCGGTAGATCTGTATCAAAATCTGGATTTTTTTTCCTCTTCAGAGTAGATAGCACTGTCTGAGGGCAGTTATTATTCGCTGTATGTCATTTATTTCAAAAAGCTTGGATGAATATGAATGTACAGTATGTAGTCAATAGGTGCAGTAAAGTATCTGCATCTAGATGTGTTTATGTGTTAAAGAGTCAGTGGGAGCAAGTTATGTGGTAACCTCGTCACTGTGCAGGGTAATAAGGTCAATGCAAAAAATAACCCAGGGGCATATTTCCCGGCAAATGTGCAGAAACACAAAAACACACACAAACACACACACACAGCACTGTGCTGGCCTTATGCTGCAGAATCCAAACCAATCGAGTCAATTGCCAGAAAACATGACATGACCTTTCAGATTCACTGAGCATCAACCATGAGTGGGACTGGCGTGCTTTCCGTTTCAGCGCACCCTCTGCCCCTCCCGCCCACTCCATCATCCCCAGGGCCCTAAACCCTCCACAAATAATTACTCTCAGTGGAGTCTGTACTCCACAAGACAGAGCCAAAAAATTTGACTCTGATCTTGACCCATACTTAAGGTACTATCACTATTAAATCATCCCTCACAGGGATTTTACTAATTGAACAACACGGTCACCATAAATTAAAAATTTGTGAAGTCAAGTTCATGATCTGAATTTTGTAGATCTTTGCTTTCAGCTACATTATATTCATAGGTTGGAAATAAATAGTATTTTATTATTTAAATTTTTCTATTGACGGTCATTATTAAGCCATAGCCTATCTGATCCACTATTGACATGACGTGACACTCCAGCTCACAATAATACCTTTCTTTAATTTCCAAAACTGCTCATTTTTCTATTTCGGAAAAACTGGAGTCCGATACTGGTATCGATATCCGGAGGCTAAAAAGTAATATATACTGTACAAATCATAGAGGAATATTTTAGCTATTATATAAATACATAACCTACACAAAATAATCCTGATTATTCGTTGATGGTCAAACAGTGTAATGGAGACATTTCATTTCCATTCTATTTGGTTCTCCTTATCGGGGTTGGGTCGCAGTGACAGCAGTCTAAGAGAGACATTTCAGATGTCCTTCTCTCCAGTGATAATCTCCAGCCCAAACAAACTTAACTTCAAGCTAACTTGAGCCGGCCTACCAAAAGGAAAGCAAAGCTGAATTAAGTCAACGCTCAAAGAGGAACGGATAACTCCAAAGTGTCCAAGTGTCGAACCGGCCCAGTTACAAACAAATGAGCATACTCTGAACCAGATTTAAAACCACCCTCTGATTAAGGAATAGTACCTGACAGGGTTGGAAAGAATAACGACATATAATAGCATAAAGATCTATTCCCTACACCATTCATTTTTAATGTTGTCTCACATTTTCTCTTGTCCGCCCATGTTGGCTACATGGTACAGTCACTAAGGTATATACACAGACGTGCAACGACACATCTGCCAGTAGGGTGGCCACTTTCATAACACCGAAAAGGAGGACGCTTTGCAGGATTTATCAAATTACGGTGAGCGATACATACAAAATCACATATCATATTATTTTTGACCAAATACATCGATCTCCATATGGTGCCAATATTGTGGGCAGGCAATTTCAGTGTAGGGGTGGAGACCAAGTAGGGTAAAATAATTTAGCATAAACTTATTTCACTATTCCCTCCTTTAAAATGATTTTTTATTGCCATGAAAATATCTACAAATTGGTCCGTCAAAAACATTAATTCAAGTTTCTCGGCAACATTATAGTTGAACCCATCTTAATGACCATGACATTACAGTTCCGCTTCGCCGGAAACTAGTTGTTACTGAATAGACATTGGACGCATCATGCAGTATATCTCAGTGCAATGTGCTGCTGACAGCAAACTTTTCCGTGCTCTCCTGCCGATGTCAACAGTAAACATTTGATTGAGTTGATTATTGTTCATGCATTATCAGAGTCGCTAGTCGCTTTTTAGGAATAAAACAAGAGGGCCTGAAAGTCGTCGGACAAAGCGTCACTAAGCTCATCAACACACTCACCTGAGACCGTCTGTCCTTGGCTCTATGGCTGTGTGATGCCTTTTCCTAATGACACCAAAAACATTCTGTCAGCATGGCAATCTTTTATTATAAGATTGGATCAAGTTGCCAATGATATTACTAACTAGCTTGCACTGAAAATTTTGGAATATGGACACAGGGAGAACATGCAAACTCCACACACACTCCACACGGAAAGGCCAACATAGGAGGATTTTAACCCAGTATTCCCTAGCAGTGAGGCAGCTGCAAAACCCGCTGCACCAGATAATCTCAAAAGAAGGACAAATGAGTGTCCAGCTCATGGCTGAGCTGGTGAGCGGACACGGTATTTGAAAACCATGTCTCCGGCATTAATCTGGACAAATGGCCACCCTATCTGCAAGATGTACTTAAAATTATGCTATAAGCCAACAAAACTATAGCTTGTTCGATAATTACATTTTTCACCATCTTAAATTATGTTTTGATGATAATGTTTTTACAACAATAAGCCTCAACACACTCCAGTCACTGACGCTCTCTGAAACGTGCGACATTTCTCAACTCCAAAGTCCACAAGTTACCTGTGGAGCCTCCTCCAAGGTGACCACAGACATCTTTAATACAACTACCATGTCAGGCAGAATAGATAAGTGATATTGATCCTGGTCTGCCATATATGAATGTACCTGCATGACTGTTAATAAGAGTTAATACAACTTAATAAAAACTTTTTTTTTGTAAACAAATATGTTGCCTCAAAAAAAGAAAATTGACAAGGTTTATTTAACAAATGAACAACAAACTCTCAGCTGTCCCTTCATTAAAATACGATTTAAATGTTAAATCCTCAGTAATGGCCACTGGATCCAAATCTAATAAATTCCCATATTTAGCCTCCATAAATACACTTGAACCAGAGGATCATCTTAGAACAGCGCACCGAGGCTGAGCACTATCTGCTGGGTCAACTTCACAGAGAGCAGGGGTTCACAACTCCAAGAAAATGTTTTTGCAGGGATTTAACTCACATTTGTAACTTCTTTCCTACGCCAGGGCCACAGCTGATGTTTCTTTGGAAATGCATGTAAGGATACATGACTGTCCAAAGTTCACAGTCCGTAAGCCGGGGTACTTGGTTGGTACAAACGGATTGAAACAGTAGCTACTTTGGCCTTCAAGAACACATATTGAGAAACGGCAAAGCTATTTAGGCACTAAGTACTAAATCAGTAACTGCACAGTGTTTAGTGTAGTGCGTGAATTGGAAACTATGCATGGAGCAATATTACAGTAAGGATCAGAGTGGCATTGACAATGACCCAACTGCAGACAGGTATGCTGCTCTTGTCCAATTCTGCATTCATATTCCCATACGTTTATTCCTCTTTGGTCTAGTTTTACAGGCTGAGCAAATAGAAAACAGTAAAAATTGTTTCAGTAGCTGGTGACTTTTTATCACTGAAATGTAATTTTACTACAGATTAGTGTTATTAAGTACAGACAAAAGGTCCTGCTGGGTACCAGTACCAAGCTGCATTTACTGCAACGATATGTTAGTGAACCGTACCGACCCATAGTAGTCACAAGCACTTTCCAGTTCCTCCTGGAACCAGATAACAGTGTTGAATTAAATGAAAATGCCTCTATGCTCCAAAGTGAATCTTTTTTAATAGATTTAGTTTTGTTCAAAAAAGTCTGTGTGTCTGCCGGAGTGCATATAATACCAAAGAACAACCTATCTTTTAAAGTCTGGATTAATTTGGGTTCCGCCTCACCTGCACTAGAGGAAGAAATACTACTCAGCTGGACACTATTTACCTAAATGTTAATTACTTAACATTATGGAATATTGTCCACATTTTCTCAAATCTTTCAAAATGGCCGAAATCCTTCATATTTTATTTAGAAAAACAGGTTGGGCTCCAACAATGGGATTCTCAGTGGAGCGCTAAACCCAAAATCCATTGAGCTTATTCCAAAAGATTTAAAAGGTAGCACATTTCAAGTCTTCATGTTAAGAAGGATAAAATACTCCCCTTTTACTTCTCTATTGGGCCATTGCAGTAGTATGCAGGTTCAATTTGGTAATATACATACTAGGACAGAGAAAGCACTAAGCTGGGGTTTGTTCCAATTACTTAGGATCCAATCGCTTTCATTTTCCACAAGCTTCCAGATCCAAAGAACAATCAATCAGAACATTTCATACAACATGAAGCTTCACAACTACTATACCAGGGCATTATCAGCTATGAAAGGGTCACAATCTTGTGACTCTGATGTTGTCAAAAAAAATCCAAAGAATTCAATCAATGATGTTGAAAAATTAGCTACTACAAAACCTGCCCTATTCCACAAGCAAACCTTGGATGAACATGAATCAACTTCATGTTTGGTAAAAAATTATGACTTTCAAATCAATTTTTTCAGTGACTTGAGGTCAAAGATTCGTTATTTTCCTATTTTATTTAAAAGAGCTGAAAATGGCACCTGGTGTCGTTAATTAAGAACTATATATCAAAGCAAAAAGATGTCTTCATTGAAATTAACATAATAACGTACAAAAAAATACACATCTAAACTTATATTTCTGTTAAAGCCTTTATGTCAGAATAGAAGCAGATAATGTCAAATGTCAGGGGTGAAGATTGGAGCAGTTCCTGGGTTATATCAGCGTTCTGCATGGCAGCACCTGATGAAGTCATGGATCAATAAGGATCGTCGGGACTGACACTCAGCAGTGAACTTAAACAATAGCTTGTTACTGAGCTTTAACAAAGAGGCTGGGACTCACTGAGGCACAAAGTATAATCTACAGAACTCAGCAGAGCAAATCGGATTCTCCAGGTACGCTCATGCTGTTATAGGTTTACTGCTGTCTTCATTAATAATATATACGGTGTCGAGAAAATAAATATATACCTTTTTTATGTTCCCTGTTTTTTTCAATCACGGAATTAACTGTCATGTTAATTGATAATGAAAAAAATTGTTCCCTTCAATCGATTTTGGAAGTACATGTGCGCGTCTCATGTTGTTTTAAAGAGTAGAATAGACAATCACAGACCTCCACGGGCCGACCAACGGTACCCTGACCGCTGTTGGGTAATGGGATGAAACTAAGACCCACTATCGGACTTTACACTGGTCCAGTGGACCCAGAGATCTGCTGTATTACTATATTCCAGAAAAGGGGATATTATGAAACTGTCATCCCCACAACCTAGATCAACACCGTAGATTGAGTTATTAACACGATAACTCAAAAACAGTTTCAAGGACCATATTCAAATTTTATCCCATCAAAGAACTTAGTGCTGGGAAGAACTTGATTGATTTTGGAAAGTTGTATATTTCTGACACTAAGGGGAGCTTTATCTCCAAACATTTTTCGGGACATAATTTCTCAACTGTTTTGTCCGGTTTGTGGTGCATATGAATCAATATGAGGGGATTTATCTTTAAAATATCATATTTGAATCCAATAGTTTAAATTTTGCCACTAGGGAGAGCTTTCATACAAAACAGTTCGTTTTGGGATTGAGAACTTTTGGGCTATACTTTCGCTGTTGGGGACGACAGCGTCGCTCAAGTTTCACCTGTGAAATTTGTTTCCAGCCATGAGAAAAATTAAGCGAAAAGGACCGAAGTCTGCGCGTCTGGAGTTGACATACCCCCTATCACCTAGCAACTCATCACAAAACAAAAGTATCAATATTATATATGCTCCATTCCTGAACCTAGAGTGGTGTATTTTGTTTGGGTATCAGATTCAAATTTGAAATATGACAGTAGCATCTACTCATCATGGCTAATATAAAAAATGTGTAAAGTTCGTGATGCTAAAATGTTTAGTTTGCTGGATACTCTCCTGATAACATGCCCAACCTGCAGACTGACCTTCACTGATTTTATCAGCCGCGCCCATCCCACCGTACTCCCGTCTTTTGATGTCCTGTGGCTGAAAATGTTCACCTCTCTTGTTTTAAAAGCGAATGCTAGATTATCCAGGAATGAATGTACTGTATTTTTTTTGAAAATTTGGAAGTAGGGTAAAGCATACTTGATTTCCAGTTAAAGAGTGAAACTACTGCTAAAAAATGACTCAGACACGACACAGTGTGCAAAGGGAGGTTTAAACGTTTGTTTTTGTGGAATTAATAAAAAATAGCTAAACTCATCGAGTTAAAGGAATGCTTTTTCTTTTGTCATAGATAAAATGCAGAATAAAGAATGCGCAATGGTTTAAAGGATGACCAGTTTCTATTTCCCCTTTGATTGTGACTGGCTGCCCTGTTATCATCCTACTTGCTAAATAGATTTAAGTCTCCTACAATGTAAGTTCATGAACATTTAACCCAAAACATTTATCTCATTTCACTGTCACATCTGCATCTTCAAATTAGCGTCAAGCTATAATCCTTTATTTCCTCTGAGAGGGCTAACCTTTGTAATACGCAACAGCGAGAATCCAAGTCTCTTTTCATTTACCTCAAAATGATGAAGGCAGACTGATGTGGGGCCATAAGTCTTAGTACAACAATCTTATTTCATGGATGATACTGCCCTTTCCCCTTCCTGTGTGTCTGTGAAGCTGATTTGAAGTCAGGGTTAGTCTTTTGATATGAGGCAGGGTCAGACCAATTTGCCACCCGGTGAGGAAGGGGAAAAAGGGAGGTACATTTTTAATTGTCAGGTCACTTGGTGCTGAGACAGAAGATCCTTTGGGCACATTGGACGTCTTTGTGCGAGGGACCAGCCATCTGAAATCCCCCACCTCATTATGATGGAGGGAAGATTAATTGACCAGTTCACTAACTGGCAGCCTCAAGACTAGATCAACTTAGCAAGGGAACCCGCAAATTAAGAGTGGACCACAGTACCTTTCTTATACCGAGAGCATTCCTTTATATTATCATTAGCCCCTATGGTCCTGTGTGGAACATCAAGGCCAGGCTGCCCCTTTTTAAAAGCATAAAAAAAGACTAAAGGCTGTGACAGCAGGATTTAATGTTAGTGGTAGCATGGGTTACTCCTTGTGCTTCAGGGTAGTTCAAAAAGGTTGCAATAAACATGCACTTGCATGAGCTAATCCATTCAATTAAAAACACTGTGGTAAAAATATCTGGTAAATGTCAATACAGAGGGCTGCCTTCGTTGTCTTGAAGAGTGATAACAATATCTGTTACAACATAACTTAACATTCATAACATACAGCAATGTTTCTCAAATAGGGGTGCCCACACAGGTAGTTTGGGGTACTGACTTTTCTCAATCTTAGATTAAATCTGTCTTAATTCATATGCATAATTCAAAGTACAGTTTAATTTAAATATGTTAAATCAAAAATAAAAGTAAATAATAATAATAATAGTATAAACAAGTACATAATCTGAAAGTTATTATATGTACACATTGCACATTACAGCTTTTACTAGCAGCTTTATAGCTGCATACAGGAAAGGAGATAATTAAATAAATACGCAAATAAACAAGGCAAAAAATGTATACACAAAGGATAGAATTTTGTATTCTGTATTTCTGCCGATGGGATCTTTGGGATAAAAGGAACGCCGATGGGCTGTTTCGGCTTAAATCGACGCTTAAATAAGGCATCCATCATGTACTTCAAACTGTTTAGTATCAATCATTTTTTGAGATTTCAATTTCAATCACACGTGCTGTAACTGATTTAAAGTTTTGAAACCCTGTCAGGGTGGAAACGTTTCAGTACAGCTCCAAAGTCTTCAGAAAACACAACAAAGTTCACTTTCTCATCATTCATATTTGATATTTTGATAAAACAATTTTATGGTCTACGGCAGAGAGGTTGCTTTCGCTCAGCCACCATGTTTTTCAGTCGAACAAACTGGAAAGAATAGATATGCCCTGACCAGAGAGGTGTCAGAGATGCGGCATCACCACATGTCAGTTAGCAGGGAGCCTGAATCTTCCCTAACAACCATGGCTTTGACATGAAGCGTCTAACACATCCCTACATATACACACACTTTAAAACACATACACACACACTTTTGGGCACACACAAATGCTCGGAGGGGGTACAGAGTGCTGAAAAGATGTCATCATCACTCTCCTCAGGAGGACATTATGAATGGTAAGCTAATATACTGTGCAGATATTCCAGCGTCTTTTTCACCAGGGGCTACAAACCCCGGTGGGCGATCAGTAAAATTGGTTGACATTTTCCTGGCTCCAATTAACCTTCGATTTGACTCTCAGTTTTGCCTGTCTTCTTTTATTGTCTTCTTGTAAAAGTGAGAAGCACTGTTGAAAACAGAAGTATTGTTTCCCAATGACCATATCTTTTGGCTAATTGTCCTCTTTCCCTGTGGATAACCACCAAATGGAGAGATGATGTACTTCATCAGTAGGTCATGGCATTCTCTACAAAAGGTTAATACGGTACTGCTCTTTATTAAACTGTATCAAACACCCCTTGAAATGAAGCATGACTGCCAACGTATTTTGTTCCTGATGCAACTGGAAAATACTATCAAGAACCACAAGTGAGGATTTTCTTGTTCTCTCATGTTCAGCCTTTAAATAAATGAGTCTGCCCTAATCTCTTAAAATCAGTAGGAATTCTATTTCTTGAGCTGTATTAGTTGTGGTTTTAAGGGTAAGTGACTCGTGTTTGTAAGGATTACAGTCAGTTCAATCAGGTGTTTAAAGTTAAAGCTCCCCTCGCCTGCCATCACTTTTCCTGTCCTTTACTGTGGTTTATTCCGAGATCAGTGCCTGCACGCACTGGCAGATTTAGCTATGGGTGTCATGGGCGGCATCTTGCCCGGGGCAGCTTGGTGCATACACCAATTCAAAGAAATCTGAACGATGACATCTCTGATCCGTTTTCCATTGCTTATGCTGCACGTCATGTTAATAATAAGATGGTCGGAGTGAACGCTCCTTGTGAGCAGACACGTTTCTTCCAACAGAGAGGAATCCCACGGTCAGAGGTGGGAGATGGGGAGGGTTGGTGCTTCGCTTCGCTTAACTATGGGGTCATGTCACTTAGAATAAAACCTTAATCAGCATTGTGAAACATAATAACGACCCAAATATACACAGCAACAAAGCTACACTGAAAACAAGTGTATTCTACTTGCTTCAGAAAACTCTTACATCCACCATTAAGCATTTTGAATTCCGGTGTTGGGATGGCAAAATGTATACACCGGTAATTAGAATGTAGGCTACAAAAGCACTCACAGTGTAAAAACTTTGATTGAATTAGAAACTGATGCGTTTATCAATAATGCTAACTGCTTGATCTGCCTTTTCCATCTTTAATCAGCTGCTACGGCTGTGAGACTCCTGATCTCCGATGAACATTAATGAAATAACAGTTTATTAATAGGGATGATTTTGTCACGCATGTACAGATTGAAGAAATTAAGCAGATTTGTTTGTTGTTGACCAAAGTTAATAAGGACTCGGAATGAAAATTGTAGGTTTTTGACTTTTTATATACGCTTTGCACCATCATCTTTACCTGTAAGGGGTAGGCATTGACTGATCCAGCCAATCGAACAACAGAGAAGTAGAGCCTTGTGTCATATAATTTCCAGATTGGCAGGATTTAAGAAATTAGTAAATGACACCTTGTTCTGATAGGTTGAAAAAACAGTTAAATTATTGTAAATGTACATGTATGTTGTTGTTTTTTTTTGATCTCTCAAAAATACAATCCGATTGACTGTGACCCCCGCAAAGATTGAATAGAAAATAATCTCTTATTTGATTATTTAACTACTAAATGAAATATGAAAAAAGTGCAGGAAGATTCAATTAGTTCAGCAAAGTTAAAACTGTTATCTTAGCCACAACTCTCTTCAGTGCTCTTGTAGCAGACAGGGAACACAAACGGTTTCCAAAAGAATAATTTAAAGGGTGTAGGTGGGACTCCAGCTGCAATTTAAAGTAGTGTAACTCACTTGCACCCTTATACTGCGTGTGCTTGACATAGCCCACTCTCAACAGTTTATGGCTTGAAGTATTAGAAATATCTTCCATTGGTCATATGCAAGTATGTTGGTCTTTATCTAAATATCTTCTGTTTTGCTCTTTCTTCAATTGTGTTTCATTGTCCGTGCTGAGGAAGCAATATTCATACAGGTTTTCACCCCTCGTTTTCACTATCCATTTTTACAAGTTTCACTCCATACAGTTTTAACAAATACAGTTCTCTAAAATATCAATATTTCACTGCATGTCATTCTTCCCGTCATCAGTGATGAGTAAATGGTATGCAAGTTGAGCTTAGGCAGTCGCTCGTCTAAGGCATAAAACCCCAGTGCAGTGGCTGAACACAACTGGCATACATAATTAAAATCAGTCGGCCACAAGGAAGCTCACATTCCATCCAGCAACGTAGCAAAAGCAGTGACGCTCGTGACTTCAGTTTGAACTCACCCTGAGAATAGCAAACATTACAAGATAGTCCCCTCTCTGATGGAGAGGTTTTTCCCTCCTAGCCATTACCCGAAGCATTTCAGCTCAGTGTATCCTTCAGGGTTTACAGCATGTGTGCAGGTATAGTGAAAAATAATTACCCGGCTAGGCCTGAATTTATACTGTAGCCATTTAAATATTAGCACTTTACTTTTACATTTGACCACCAACTTTTCCTTTTTGTGACATAAGAAACTAAAGATTTTCACAGAGCGTATTAGTCTGTTGGTATTCAAGCTAAAGGTGTGTCAAAGCCACTTCTCAAAGCTCTAGTGAAAGTTCAGTCAGGAAGACCATCCCGTTGCACACTCAGGCCACCATTACTGCTCATACCACTTTATTATTTTCACCGTTCACACATGCTCCGTCTCAATTACCCAGTTCACAGTCTGGGGCATCACTGATATCAGCTGTGCTCATTCAGTCAGCCACATCTGTCCAATCACATCCAACACACTTTCATGGTTAACTTACCATCATCAGCTGCTGTCTTTTGAAATATGATTCTCTCAACTCTTCTTGTTCTTTCATGCTGCTTTTACACACCCTGCAACAACCCATCTACACCCAGTCTTTGCAAATCAATCAACGTCATCATTCATCATCATTCAGTCTCAGCAGAGTTATCAGCCACCACAACCATTATAAGGGGAGATATCCCTTGCTGCGACTCAGGGCACTCGATCACAATCTCCCAGAAGAATCTAAGTCCCAAAGACTTTCCTAAGACACTTAATAACAATATTAGAATAATAAACATTCATTTTTCTTCATTTGCCATCTCTCCTGATTGAAATTATTCTTAAGTTTATCTGTTAACTAACATACCTAGCTTATCATCCTCAGCAGATCTAATGGTGATGCCACGTCCATCGAGATCTTTCGTGTTAATGCAATAACTCAAAAACCTTATTATGGATCCTTTCAACTTTTGTATCAATATAATAATAATAATAATAATACATTTAATTTATAATGCACTTTACATTTGGATCAAATCTCAAAGTGCTACAAAGCAAAAGCAGATAAAAGCATCAATAAAAAATAAAATAA
>VRLP01003708.1:0-59784 GCA_009660295.1 Lophius piscatorius | reverse complement strand
TATATATATATATATATATATATATATATATATATATATATATATATATATAAAATCTCAAAATAATAACAGACAGTAAACGGAGACGATCATCGGTAGTAAATGAGGGCTTAATTTGTAGAGATCAAGTTTGAGTGTGTGGCTGTCAAGTTTTTTTTCTTTTGGGACCCGCAGCTAATTTTGAGTCCGCGAGGGGTCATGACCCTTCAGGCTGGAAATGAAGGCGCCAGAGCGATTACTTGAAATTGTATACATGCCATTTGTCCTCTTGGGAGGCTCCTCGCTGAGCTGGTTGTTGGCCTTCTGGGACATGAAGAGTAGAAGCAGCAGTTTGAGGCTCGTGTGGCAAATCAGCGGTCAACTACGCACTAAAAAAAGATGAATAATTGCATAGTTCAAAGTTAAACGTGCTTGCATCGGTTTGTTTTCATTTAAATAGTCATGGTTTTAAAAATGTATGTATTCAAATTTCCTAGAATCGGCATGAATTTATATATAAATTGGTTTACTTATGATTCTCAGGAAATTAGTTAAAAATGAAAAATGATGTAATCCAAATACATGGGCATTTTTAAATGTAATTAAAATACATACATTCTAAATATTAAGCTTAAATATGCGTATAAGTTATGAAAGCTCTTCGGATCACTAAAAGGAAGTAAAAAAAAAAGTTTAACCCATTCATACCTCGTCACATTTACTGATGAGAAGTTTGTCTCTGGATTGTATATAATTTTATTTTATATGAAGCAATACTTCTGTCTACACCTACACTGGTGTTTTTATGTGAATTACTTTTTTTCTGCCTATCACATTTTTGCCATCAAAAGAAAAAAAATTCCCATAGTGATCGATGGCATGAAATGCTATTTTTGTCAAAATTTCATTAAGGATATATAACTTTTTGGTTAAATTGGGTGGCATGACCGCTGCTGAGGTGTTCCGAGGAAATCTGTCCATGTATGACACACACCTTTACCTGAACGCCTCCCCCACCATCATCTTTCTGCAGCATTTTTCCCACACTTTGCTCTGACACAGTTGAATAAAGATGGTTAGATGAGACATATTGATTTAAAAGTCAGCCCCCATTTTGCCTGCATGCCAATGACTGTTATTGAGTTTCTTCATTTATTTAGTTCAAATAATGCATATTAAGTACATAACCATTCATTTCTATAATCAACTGCATTTTGGAGTTCTGAAAAGGCACAATTATCCTGCTGGGAATCATTGCAAGAAAGACCCCTCCACAAAACTGCCTTAAATAACTATATTGTCAGAAATTGTGTAACTGTTTACTTTTAATATACAATATTTTTTGCCCACATAACTAATGCAATATTTTTTTTCACTTTTGACGCACCAATCTAGAATAAAACTGCCATGGTAATGTTAAATTAAATGGATCTTGATGTCAGGGTTTACATTTGCCTTTTAATTTATGGGTCATTGCTAAGTAACATATCCCTAGATCAACTGCAACATCCTGCCATATTTATCTCAAATCAATGTTTGAAAAACTTTTTTTTTATATCACATTACATCAACTTTTATGAACTATTTCATATGCTGCACATAGAAAGCAACAAAGAGCAAGATGTCACACTTCTGTACTGTAGAAAGATCAAGAGCAGAGAAAAATGTCTAAGCAGGTATTGCACATTATTTACAGTTGTCATACAAAATATAAATCTTCATACCTATACATACATACATATATATATATATATATATATACACACAGTATTATTTTTTATTATATATTTACTTTTATTAAAAAATGTTGAAACAAAATATTAAATGCTTCAATCTATCCTCCACACATTCTTTATGGTATTCTGTCCCACAAGAATTTGCGGAGCTTGATCTTTTTAAACCTTTTCTATACACGCATCACAGACTCCGCCCATCCGGTCCTCCTCTGGCTGACGCCGGTGTCGTGTACCAACAAACCCGACGGTTTGCCTACGGATTGAGAGACACCCAGAGAGAGAGAGAGAGAGAGAGAGCTGGGGAGTACATGAAGCCTACTGTTAACTTCAGGCTCTGTTCACCTCTCAAAGTCGTACTACGTTAGGTAACGATGAGTACATCAGAGTCCTTGGATCGAATGGAACTCTGTGAGAGCCTCCTAACATGGGTAAGCGATGAAACGAAAAGTTAGTGACTTCTTTTCACTGACAGACAGTATCCGGCGGAGCTAGCTAGCATCCGAGGCTAAGGCTAGCAGGCTGGAGGAAAATGACACGGGCTCGCGCTGGTTACGTCTGCAGGCCAGCTGTTTGCTCCTCTAGCTGCTGATGTGGTACTGCTAACCACCTAAAGACTACAATTTAGCTTCTAGCGCTTTACAGACGGGCGCTTAGCTAGCTACATTTCAACGGTCATCTTCTACATATATGTCCCATGCTGATCTTACGGTTGACGTTGGCTATGTTTTGGTCCAGTGAAGACTTTATTTCCTTTGCATCGATTATCTGCTGATAACCGTTACAGCTCGATGTTTGCTCGGTCTGGACTCCTGTCTTTGTTGTCCAGTCCATCATTACGTCCGCTTTCCCTTCCTCATTCCATCAGAAATGCCACATCACGTATGGTGGCTGTTATTTATAACGTTATGGACTCACTGACGTGGTTTTATGAAAGGCCTTAAACGTATATACCTGCAATGTAAGGCATCAGATGGTCGCATCACATGCTACAGATTGGTTCATGTTTACATCAGAAGGCAGCTATGTGTCAAGGAATCAGGGTTCATGTGTTTATGATATTTGAAATGTCATGATTTAAACCCATTAAGATCCTGGCTGAGCACATTTTAAGCCGCTATTTTTCATTTTAAAATATGAGCCACTTGGTTGAATCTGTTTATTATAAGACCTAGCGGCATCATGTATATTTTAAAGAGTAAGGGGCTAAGGAAGGAGCCCTGGAGGACACCACACCAGACTGGCCCTCAAGGAGGAGGCATTACCCATGACTGTTGAGAAAGTCCTATTTGATTAGTAGATTTTCTGGCATAGTCAAGCAAAATGTACATTGATACAATCACAAAATAGTCTAACAACGGTCACACAGTTTTCTAAAAACACGCCAAAAGGTTCGACTAATCTAATTAAAATTGATTATTTTCCATGAAATGCAAAATTCGGATTTTTCTTTCACTGTTTAAAAACATGCTTTTCCAAATAACTTGTCATTCTGTGGTATATTTAGAGCGTGTAAGATTTTAAATAAAATGTGAAAAGAAATGATCTTTCGATATATATATATTTTTTAATCTCAGTGAGGACAATAATGATTTAATGACATTGCAACGTCTGAAAAAGGGGAAAATTCTGACGGGCAAATGATAACCCATTCTCAGGGGGTTTCACTGTACATGTTAGACATCTGAGGAGTGCTTTGAATCTAGAAATATCCTAATCTATTTACTGTACTGTACTGTACTTTTAGTAAACAGGTTACAGTTAACTTATTTCATTTATGAAGCTTCAGGTTGCATTGCGGAACAGAGTCGGGAATGCTTTGGTTGAAGTAGCATGTGATGGACGCTGTCCCATAGGTACTTAAATGTTTTCATAATACACTAATGCCATAAAGGTCAATAGTGTGTTGTAAAAACATGCATGTGGTACTGGCTATAGTTGAGCAGAGTTCAGCCATGCAAACCTACACAATCATGTGATTCCTTACTTGCCACGTACATTTCATTCTCCTTAATAATACTCAATTAAAATTAGGATTAGGGGCCAAATATGTAAACACATGGGAGGAATCGGAACATTTTGACATTACTCTGTTACAGGACATTACGTTGTTCCGACTCCTTAGATAGGAGTAGGCACCATGGTAGCGGCTGATAACTAAATAAAAAGTCTAAATTTGCCAAAATGTATTCAGCAACTTGGTTAATTCACACACAGTTGGGGCCAATATGCTCTCTGTCAGTTCCACCTCATGTCTTCATAGCTTGGCCTACGTAAAACAACATTCCTCACATACTTGTTAATTGTGAAGTCACATTGCTGAGTGTGACAGTCAGTAACGCATGTGAGAAAGTACCTTTTTATTAGGCTTTGCAGTCATTATCACATAAGTGTAATCCATGAAGTATTCCCTGGTACAACAAAAAGGTAGGGTTAGGCCATCAAAATACCAGTCACTATTTAATTTGCCAAACAAAACCATGTTGATTTCAGATGAGCCCTCGTCAGAGCAGTACATGCAGAAGCCTTTTTTTTGTAATTTCAGTTATCAAGCTTTAAATCTTATCACATATTCTGGAATGAATCAGTTTGTATGTTCTCCCTGTGTCCGTGTGGGTTCCCTCTGGTACTGCGGATTCTTCCCACAGAAAGTTAATGACTGTTCTGTAGCGCTCTGGTGTAGTATGGTGGTCCTTGAGGGTAAATTGGATAAAACTTAGGAAAACCTATTCGAAAACTCAGGCACACATTCAGACTACCTTCAATAATTAGACAACACATGGGCAGCGCTGAGGAAACACTGTTTCAAACAACACATAGCATAAGAATGCTGCAAATAGAGAACAGATAAAGACAACAGAGGTTTTTGTTGGGTTGAGCATGACTCTCGTCTACAGATGGTGACTCATGAATTCCTACCAGCCCCATGCTACCTCAAGTGTTTGGCAAATTCTTATGTACAACCTGACAGCTAATAAGCCAGAAACAATTATTGCGCTTTGCCCTGTCATGGTCTTCTTTTTGAAAACGAAGCAACACTTTTGAGTGTATACTGTGGTTCATCTTTTATACTGTTTGTTAGTCATGCATGCTCTGAACAAACCAATGTGCTGGCGCTGATTTAAAACCGTTTCTGTAAGACGATTTCATCCTTGCAGATATGTAGCCCTTGTTTGCAATAATATTTTTATTTTTCTGTCCATATCGTCTTCTTGACATTTTGGATTCAGCTACATTTGGTCTGTTTTAGCTTTATGTCAGGTTAATATCTCTGAAAGGGAACCTGAAATCCTCGGCGTCTCCCTGTTATTCATTGTAAGACCTACAGGATGAAGAAACATCTTTCGCATTATTCCACGCACAAATGTTTCCTTGTATATAAATATCAAATAATTGCAGTTTGCTGTAAAGCTACTGTGTTATCATCACAGTTGCAGAGCATTTTAATTTTGGTGAATGATATTCTTTAACCTGAAATAGGCAGTAGTTGCTTCATTTCTTACATCTTTGTGGTGGTGGTGGCGGCAGATTGCTAAATGTTTTTGGTACTTATTCAAGGCGGTCCCATACCAGCAGTGTGTACCGATTGATTTTGTTGATTTATGTTTGCATTTTATTTCAATTTAAAGTTCTGATAGCGTGGCAACCTTTACTATGAGTTTGTGTAAGTGCTGGACGATTAATCGCAAAAAGATCGAGATCTCGATTCAGACGTTTATATGCAATCTCATTTCTTAACAGTTTTGCAGCTTTTTGATTCATAAAATCAGTTGCTGCAAAGCAACGCCTGTACTTTTCTGCATCAGCCAAAGAGAGTGCGGCATTAGATCACGTGATGCTGAGGTGCAGAAACAAAACTGCAGCAAACAACACAATGGGTATTGTGTATATGTGACGTGGGGGATTATTGGAGTAGTAGTTTGTTGTCACATTTTTAGCCACAGCCGCATTAGAGCATGCTGGAGAACCTCCGTCCTTTTAGAAATGTGTTTTTGTTGTTACTTGGACCCCCTCAGGAGAAAGGCTGGTATTCTTGCTGTTAAAAATAAATTACCTGTTCTCTGATTTAGTGTTTCTCTGGACTCTATATTTTGTTACCAACCACGAACCAGAGTTAAGCTAAGTGAGCTAGCGCGGTATACCGGATGTCTCTTTACCACGGCTCAGTGGTAAAGAGAAATTTGTGATGAGAATCGTGACATCATTCCTAAGGAAAAAGAAAAACCTAATTTTAGCCATAATCGCCCAGCCCAAGTCCACGTGAATGCCTCAAAAGCCCACCTGGCCAATATTTTCCATAGGAATATTGTTGTATAGTGTGTTTTTTTTCTTTTTCAAAAATCCCTTACACTTTATCCTTTGTAAGAGATTAGAATTCCAATTTACAATACTTTCCAATTGATAAATGCAAAACTGTTGCCATTGGTCAGGTATTGTGCTTGTGACTAAAATAATTAATAGTAAGTGCTTCTTCTGGTGAAGCATTTTCTGTCATTAGGGCCCATCGTTCAAACATTTAGAGGTTTCAGTGTCAGACATACTGATTTGTCAATGCAGGTATAAGTTATAGGGACAGTTCCTCTCGTAAACCAGGTCCTTTCTACCTTCAAACTCCATTTAACTATCTTATCTACTCTTTAAGGCGATGGCTTCAGATGATTTGATCACAGCCGATGCACTGTGGTAATCCGGAAACAATAATCAATATGATCAAACCTTGTTAAACTCAAAACCTCAGCTTACACTTTGCTGCGTGTTTAATTGGTTTTGCTCACCGTCCCCCATTCAAGGGAATGGGAACATGTGTCCAAACTTTTGACTGGTTAAGTATTAAAAATGTTTTTTATTTTTTTGAAGGATCTAAACAAAAGGCTCAGTCTATGAATGATGGGCTGTTATGGCCAAATTTAATAATTAAAAAGTGTACACCGATTAGCCTTGAAATTAAATGATTGTGCTTCAAATGTGTGGCCATCAATGATGTAGGGCTACACTTTCATATAGTTTTTTTCTTGGCACAGTGCGTACACATAATTACAGTTTTGTCCTCTACCACTATCAATATATTTGTATATTTTTCTCTGGAAGCCAAAATGATCCAATTTGTCCGACTTAAATGATCCGATAGGCTGTCCAGTTGTTCTTGTTCTCCACAATCCCCGACCGTTTGTCAATTATCTATATTTTGACCTTATCGTTTGCCTTTTTTTTTCACCTCACCCCCGTCTTCCAGCAACTTCACTGACTCCTTATCAAACACTGCATCGACTATAAGATTCTCCTTCTGACCTTTAAGTCTCTCCATAACCTCGCACCTCCTTACCTCTCTGCCCTCCCTCGTTCCTATACGCCCTCCAGTTGTCCTCGCTCTTCCCGCCTCCTGCCCATTTATCATCAATGGGGTCTAGAGCTTTTAGCCGTGCAGCCCTTCGTCTCTGGAACGCTCTACCACAAACCATCCGCCAAACTGACACTCACCCCACATTCAAATCCCATCTAAAACCCACCTTTCAGACTTGCTTATTCTGTGTGATTGCCGTGTTGACCTTGTATTTGTATTTTTTTTTGTGTGTATCTAATAATAATAATAATAATAATAATAATAAATTGGACTTATATGGCGCCTGTAGGATATTCCAAAACCCACATCTTCCTAAAATCTCATGCAAATCCGTCCTGTAGTTTTTCCGTAATCCTGCTCACAAACAGACAATCGCACCGGAGAGAAAGCATAACCTCCATGATGGAGGTGATAACCATGCAGCTGATCCTCGGCCCACACGGATGCCCATTTGATGTATTCAATATAAATCATGAATCAAATGCAGTCAAGTACCAGTACTTTTTTCAAGTTATTTTGAATCTCAACATTGGTCGAAATATCCACCCAAACACGAACGGACACCCCTAGACCTCGGGTGTTCCTTTCATTTCCAGTTAGTGAAGCCTTTTGAAACCACTGTGAAGCCAGATAACACTGCACCAGCAAGGAGCAGTTACAAGTTTTGACACGGCGACGGCACTGGCATTCACACGTACCAGAGTCCCTCCTAAACGGCCTTTGTTTGTTGACACTGAACCAGCCTGCAGTCGTGTAACAAAACCCCTGTGTCTGATTTTAGATAGCATGTCAGCCCTCCAGAGTAAAAGAGGCTTGTTGTCAACACTGATGTTTTGGCGGGTTATTTTTGATGTTCTCTTTTTGGCTCCGGACCAGTTGTTGGCCTAAGCTACGAGCTGCTAAACTGATACACAGACCAAATTGGCACATGACTACCTGAAAAACCTAAGGCAAATTGAGTAGTATGCATCTAACAGCACTTTATGCCCCCCCCACCCGATGACGTCCGCTCATAGAGCATCACAACAAGCACCGGGTCCAATAGCTGTCAACAATGAGGGAAGCGAAACAGAACACATACTAATCCTACCAACAATGGAATCCTTCGATAGGAATATGAACAGGAATCTTCTTACGCACTAGTGTCACAGTGACGAGCTAAACCTGTCACTCTGAGGCAATTTCGCAGATTTAATGATATATGGCTTTGTGAGGAATTCCTTGAAGAAACCTTTGGGCACATTAACGATATTAGGTAACACAACAATGTGTTAAAGCTAGTTCTGGCAAGAAAAGAGTGTAAATGGAGCCACAACCAGCTAGTTTCAGGATTTATATGAATGCAAAGGTATTTAAGGAGTGTTAAGGGCCCCCCCCCTGAGGAATATAAAAATCTAATATTACGAGAAGTAAGTTGTAATTATTAGAATAAAATCGTAATTTTATTTGTATAAAGTTGTATATTTAAAACTGGCGAGAGTGTACTTTTGCAACCTGGGCTGTTGTTAACTACCGTCAAAGTGTTCTGGTTTGCCGCACGCGCCCACACAGCCTCTAATGCGTATCACTGCGTTAATGAAGTTGTCGAATTACTTTAGCATCACTTTAAGTATTTTAGGTATTTAAGCCTCCATCTTCGTTATGTGACGACTAAATCCGTCATTTGCAGTATCAGATCAGTTTTATTTTTCCTTAATTGAAGGCAGCTTTGTGTCAGTCTTGGACAATTATTTCTAAATAATTAAAGAAATGACTCTAGCGTCATGAATTCACATCTGCTCCTGAAATTCTTCATCAAAACATGTTATGGCAGGACACGACGTTGTTCTTTCATCATGTTTATTTTAAAGGCTGAAATCACAGGACATGTTATTGCCTACAGAGAGATGACAGCTGCTTGTCACAGTCATCTTTTTCCAGTCATAAGAACTTTGACTGGATTTAGTGTCACAAACTACAACAGCTTGACTTTATATGTGAATATTCTATCGTCCAGTCCAGCGGTAGTGTGGATCCAAGAACTACCTGTCGTCAGGCTTTTTCTCAATCTTTTTGACCAGTTGAATCTCTGAGCGGATGTCTTCTGCTCTGGGCAAATCTGGAACTCAGGACTGGAGAACTGTTTGTGTAATGACAGTTGAGACACAAGGATTTCAGCTTCATCATTCTGTTCCTGTCAGAATTCCAACTGTCCTGCTCTCAATTTCCCCCTCTTCCTTTGGCATGTAGACGGCGGGAGAGAGAAATATATGACTTTCTGTCTTGGCAACGCACCTTGAAAAACAAAGGTAGAAAGAGAACAAAGATGCGGAACCTGAAACTGTTCCAAACCGGTCCATTGGGCTCTGGGTTAACAAATACCGTTATTGCTACGGTTAGCCAGCATGTTACCTGCGGTGACCGTGGATGGAAACAGGTGATCTGCTCAGAGGGAACAGCTGAAAGACAAAAAAGAAGCTTGCAATTCATACAAACCTGAGCTGTTAATATTAAAGGTGCACCGGTTGCAATTTTCTTGGCCGACGCCGATTTTTGCAGTTTCAGATTTTTTTCCTTTGAAGTTTAAAAATCAAAGTGTATTATTATTATTATTATTATTATTATTGTAGAGTAATGTATTTTAAGTGCTCTTAATTTGAAGGATTACAGTGGAAGTGACAAGACTGGTTGGCAATGTTTAATCTGCTTGTATTCTGACCTGTTGAAATGAATGTACCCTCCGACCTTTAACCAACTGTATGACATTTCAAAGTGAAAATAAAACTTTGTACGCCTCATTCAGTCCATATATGCTGGCTTTGTTTCGAGGACTTGAGGGCTTGTTGCTGTCTCTGAGCTCCCGCTAACTTCTCAGCAAGTTGAGAAGCTAACGTTTGCTTCTGAACTTGCTGTTCCTAGGGATGATTACAGTTGAAGTCTGTGATTAGTTTGTTGTGCCTAAAGCTTTCAGGGGTTTTCAACCACAGCTTTAAAACCAGAAATGACAGCATAGATACATACATACATACATACGGGAGGATCGTGGCTGGCTCTGACCTCCCGCTAGCTTTTGCTAATCCGCTAACGTTACCATAAATTGCTATGTTCCTCGGAGTTATTCATTTTGAAGCATGTGATTAAGTTTGTTGTGCCCAACATTTTCGGGGGTTGAAGAGACGCCTTATTTTTTCCTTACTGGTGTTATAAATTACGGGCTTTGTGTTTTCTGGTTTACTTCTGAGATGTTTGGAGCCATGGGCAACCGGCTTCAAGGGAGGCTAATCGGCCGATTTCACCAATCGATCGGCGTACCTGTAGTTAATATGGAATATACTCAATGTTAATATTGACACACTGTTTTAAAGTATCAATATTGTACCACCTGAAAAAGTTGGTACCCAGTGGTTCTACTGCACATGAAAAGACGAATGAAAACCATGTAGGTTTTTGCAACAGATTATATTGAGGGAGCACTTCTTTAACAGAGTTAGCTCATGTGGATTTTTTTTTATTGTTTTAAACTTCACCCAGTGCTCAGTGTTTGTGTTTGTATGTTTGTTGTTCAGATCCAGACGTTCGGAGTGGAGGCTACCTGCAAGACGGTAGAAGACTTGACAACTGGTATCGCCATGGGTCAAGCTCTGCAGAAAATGTAAGTTCCTTTAGTTAGTTTATTAGAACATGCATGCTTTGTTGTCAAATGAATTTCTATAAATATGCATTTTCATTGTTGGTGCTCCAATAAATCACATAAGTCACTATTCTGTCGTCTGTCTGCATTTCTAGAGATGGGGTGTATTTCAATGAGGCGTGGCTTAATAGAATCAAACCAGAGGTGGGAGACAACTGGAGGTTAAAGGTTGGTATCAGCAAGTCTCATCAGTGGATGTATTTTATTTAGGTTTTTTATACCAGTTGCATTTTATTTTTTCTCCGTGAGCTGTCTGCTGTACCCAACCTTTTTTGAAGTTTAATTTATACTTTATGAAAATATTCTTATTATATATCGGTGATTTATGTGATCTCACTACTGTTCAGTTATATTTAAAAATATAGATTTGGTTGATTTTGGATAAGCATATGTTTCAAAGTTCGGATACTTATGATCATGTTGTGTTTCTGTGCCAAAAGACTGGCATATGTATTGATTTGTAAAAGCTATATTATTATTGAAGAATAGCATGAAGATGCTCCACGTTCCTTTCTTCCCCTCCAATAAGTAGGCTAAAAATAATGACTTCTTTCTCATAAAATAATGACTCTATTCTCATAAAATAATGACTCTATTCTCATATTTACAACTTTATTTCTTAAAAATCAGACCTTTTTTTACCTCTATGTAAAACTATTAAATATCTTAAAAATGATTTCCATGTGATGTCGACGTTACTTTTAGTGTCACGCTGCCCTCATGCCTTTTGTAGCTTGTGAGCAATATTAAACATCTTCTTATTTACTGTTAAGTTGTATTTTAAAATATAGATTAAGTTGATTCTGGTGAACCTTTGCTTGTAGGAATCAACTTTTGAGCTTAAACTCAGGCTTTGTATTGCTCCTGTTAGTTGCACCATCATTTAAGATCTTCTCTGAATTCCCATTCATAAGTTCTTTCGTGTTTCAGATCAGCAATTTAAAGAAAATTCTTAAAGGTATCCTCGACTATTACCAAGAGGTAAGAAGAATCTGTTCATGATGAAATAACACGACTTCATCGTGTGACTGCCCATTAAACATCGAATCCCTGCAACCGTCTTTAAAGCCATTTTAACGTCTTTTGATCCTGTTTAGGTCTTAGGCCAACACATCAACGACTTCACGCTACCAGACGTTAACCTCATTGGAGAACACTCCGATGCAGCAGAACTTGGGAGGATGCTGCAGCTGATTCTGGGCTGTGCTGTCAACTGTGAACAGAAACAAGGTGCCTATTCCATACTCTGATCGATGTGGGGATGTCATTTACCATTTACCATTTCATCAACTACAAACTCAGATAAAATAACGTGATAAATAAAAGCTTCTGTTTCCCGTTTTTTTCTCTAGAATACATCCAAACCATCATGGTGATGGAGGAGTCGGTGCAACATGTCGTCATGACGGCCATCCAAGAGGTGAACCGCAGCGCTATTTAGAACTCTTGTCGACTTAAGCGCAAATGATCAGTAATATTGGGAACAATGTGGGTTTATGAGATTGGGATTTTTGAAATGCGATGTCGTGTTTTTAGGATCGGCTGTAATCCTGTTGGATCGGACGACTGCAGGATTGACACAAAATTCCTGTTTGTCGGTGGTTTCGACTCGATGTCTTCTAAATACGAACCTATTTATGTGTTTTTTTTCCACAGTTGATGAGTAAAGAGACTCCAGTGATGGGAGGAAATGACTCCTACCTGGATCTAGACAGACAGGTACGGAAGCAGGAGCTCAATAAGGCATTACTGTGTAATAACTGTGTAATAACAGTGCAACCATCAGGGTGTCACTATTCAGAAGGCATGCCATGTGTTTTTTAATTGATTTTTGCTGACTTATACAGTTCCACTATGAGAAACTCCAGCCTTTCAGTGATTTTAATTTCTTTTTTAATAACACTCACATGCCCAAATAATAACTCTGAACAAACTGCCTCAAACATATCTCACCACAAAAGCAAGTGGGACTGGGCTGTAATGTGAAGGACCTTTAATGAATTGTTGATTCCTCCTGTGTTCAGCTCAAGAAGACAGTGGAGGAGCTGAATGATGCTCTAGCTACCAGGGAGGAGATCTCCCAGAGGTGTCGGGAGCTTGACATGCAGGTTGGTTGAACACACTTGTTATTTTAAGCGATTTAACAACCGGTTCTGTACAACCTGGTACAGTAGCGTGAAACTCTCAGCCTGTGACTGCAAGACTTTCTGAATGTGATTCATTATTATGAACCAGGCATCCAGTTAGATAAACATGATTCTTCTTGTCCAGCAAAAACAAATCGAAACAGAACAAATGTGTGTATCTGCCGAGTGCCAGACATTCATTATGTCTCGTGAATAATAATCATAATATAATTAATATATAATAATATTGTTAAGATAATACATGTATCTACACTGAAAACCTACTTTAGATATAGTCTTTAGATATAGTTGCATAATTTGCAGTATTTCAGTTAAATAAGTTTAACATATTCATAGTATACATAAAAACAGGATAGATATGCATGTTATGGGTTGCAATGAAATGTTTTATTGTCCGATTTTTCCAGCTATATTTTGAAATGTTTTTGCATTATAAATGATTCTGGCTCATGTCGTACCTTTACAGCTAATTTTGGTGTCACCTTAAAAGCCTCTGCTTTATTTGCATGATGAACTTTACTTTATTTTATATGTATAAGTACTCTCTTTAACTCTTGGACTATTTCTTAATTCTTTTACTATTTGAGTTTCGGTAGCGTAGCTCTGCCAATGGCGCTAACTGCAGGAATAGGCGCTGTCATTTCTGATGACCTGCTCTGCTGCCGTGTGAACTCTTTTCCCTGACTTATTTCAACACTGTGTGCCTTGCTTTAAAGGCCCTCCATGTCCAAGAGGAGCGTGATAGACTGAGGTTAGACTTTAATGAGCTAGAAGAGAGGGTAAATCCACACTTAATTTTATTTCTGTCTGTTTTTTTACATTCATGGTGTGTGGCGTGTCTACAAATCCTGGATTTTATTTTCAGTCTGCTTGCACCAGCATCCCCCTTTTGGAATCCAGAATCCCCCTCTCCTAGTCAAACGTGCATGTGTGTCCACACGTTTGTGCAGATATATACGCGTGGTAGCCCCAACTGCTGTTTTGTGTATACGTGTCAGATGTCACAACTTCACTTATAACCCGTCGCCGTTTTACCCTGGTGTCCCAAAAAAAAACGGCATGAAGGAGGAGGTGGAAAATCTTTCGTTTTTGAATCAGGAAGGAATCTTTTCTAGTTATTTATTCATTTCACAAATTCTACATTGCAACTATATGATCTTATAACTTTTGATTCTATGTTATATATGTTTCTCACATCAGAAACTTTACCATGAAGAAAGTTTACCTCATTGCACCCAGAGGTGCTCCGAAGGCAATTTTGTTTGTTTGACCACCGAGCTTTATAAAGTCTGACTGGTCGAAATATTTTTTTTTTAAATGTTTTAAAACCATTATGGATACATACACCGCAGAGCGGGTTCGTGGATGGCTCTGCTGTCTCGCTAGCTTTAGCCGCTCTGCTAACGTCAGCTTCTTAAAACTTGCTATGTTCCGCGTTGGGATTTACTTTGAAGTGTCTGATGTAGCTTGTTGTGCAGAACGTTTTCGGGGTTGTTCCTCCACAGCTTATTTTTTCCTTACTTGTGTTAAAAATTGTGAGCTGGTCAGACGTTTGTAGCCGTGTTAGCTCTCGCTTGCTGTGTAACCGGCACCCAACGGCCTTCGTGAGGCTCAACGACGGATTACAGATTACATCAAACTAGGTCTCCCGGCGCCAATCGCTCTAATTACAACCACTAACTCGATACTGTCAGGCATGATTTGGACACCCATTTTTGCTTTTCCCGCTGATTCCCTTGTCCTTCTACATCAGCTGTGATGATCATGTCTTTGATGCAATGCAGGCTCGTTGCAGCGACAGATTTTTCACATTCGTGCAAATTCATAGACGAGCAATTCCACATAACGGTGTTACGGGTGGCTAAATAGCGCAGACTTTACATATATGTCTGTTAAACATCATTTTAAGTAAAGCAGAGATCACTCAAAGGATCTTTAAAACGAGTGAAACACAGCATAAAATGATACCACATGTTTATAACAGTTTATTTCCTGTGAAATAAATGCTGATGCTATAAGGGAAATGACAAGAAGTTTGTGTGCGGTCGTATAAGCGGGCAGAAAAAAAGCAGATTAGTTGCCTTTTGTTTTGTACATGTCACTCGTGTAAATATTGACATATGCAAACTTAACTCTACCAATAAGTGAATAAGGTGGCAGATCAGTGAAAATGATCCAGATTATTATTATCACTGCATGTTTCTCCTCTATCTTAAGACAAAAGGTCCGTTCTTGTATTTTTTGAGGTGCAGCAGACTTAATAATCAATCTGGTCGTGGCGGCTCACTAAAAAAATGGCTTCAGCTTTGCTTCGTATCGAGTTTGATACCCTGTCTATGACATGGAGAAGGCAGCATCAAACCAATGTGTCGCCCTCTTTGCCATGTTGGAGTTTGCTGGTTTGCCCTCCCTTTTGACGTGTGTTGTGTGTGTGCTTGCTTTTTTTTCTGAAATCAGCACTGAACGACTCAATGGACCAAATGCTGCAAAGAAAAATGTTCATGCTCACTTAAGTAGCTTACTTAAGTTTCCTTCTCATTGGAAATCATTTTTCTAACTTGTTTTCTTCCACCCTCTTTTATCCATCTCTACATCTGAACCCTGTCATCCGAAAAATCCCCCTCCTCTCCCTTCTCTCGATTCTACGGATGCCACCACTGAACCATTTCTCGCTGCTCCCCCTTTTTTTCCGGCCCCTCCATTCTCTGCCCTCTTTTTTTCCCCCTCTCACAGGTGGCAGCCTTGCAGGAAGAGAAGAGCAGCTTGCTGGCAGAAAACCAGGTCCTGATGGAGAGACTGAACCAGTCCGACTCCATAGAGGATATAAACAGCCCCGCGGGACGCAGACACCTCCAGCTCCAGACGCAGCTGGAGCAGCTCCAGGAGGAGACGTTCAGGTGTGAGGCTGCTAGAGACGCTTGAGTGGTCAGTTGGTCGATGCCAACACCGAAAATATCCTCAGCTTCGAAAGGTGTTTATTGTTGCGTTCTGTTGATTAGGTTGGAGGCAGCCAAAGATGACTACCGGATCCGTTGTGAGGAGCTCGAAAAAGAACTCTTGGATGTAAAGTCACAGAATGAGGAGCTCACGTCTCTGGCTGATGAAGCCCAGTCGCTCAAAGATGAGATGGACGTCCTCAGGTAAACGGAGGAATGTCGGCTGAACATTAGATGTCTGTGTGGATTCATTCCTTCTCATTCATCCAGGTCATGGTAATCCATGTGGGTTGAATCCAAATTAACTGGATTTCTGTTTTGGCTTGAAGACGTTTCACCTCTCATCCAAGAAGCTTCTTCAGTTCTGCTGGCTGGCCCTGAAGAACTGAAGAAACCTGAAACGTCTTCAAGCCAAAACAGAAATCCAGTTAATTTGGATTCAACCCACATGGAAAACAGATATTGGAGCCAGCTAAAGGCATAATACGTCATACACCGGAGCCTGATGGGAGTCAGAATAATATGTTGTTGAATCATTATCCTGTTATTTCAGTCTTTGTTGTTACCGGTGCGTTGCTATTGTAACTTTCTTTGTAAAGGTTCACCCTCATTTCCTTTTTTTTTCTCTCCCAGGCATTCATCAGACAAAGTGTCAAAGCTTGAGGGCACAGTGGAGCACTACAAAAAGAAACTGGAGGATATGGGTCTTCTGAGGAGACAGGTAAACTGTCACAGAGCAACCAATGATTTAAGCAACTTCATTTATTATATTACATTGCTTCATTTAAGATATTTTCTCCAGTTGATATCTTTGATCTGATGACCACCGCTTGAGTCTTACAACGGGGAAATCTTTGTACATCCAAGTTAAAGAGCAGAAGTGACGTTTACATTTGTTGCTTTTCTTTCCCAGATTAAGCTAATGGAGGAGAAGAACACTGTCTTAGTTCAGACCAACGTCGGTTTGGAAGAAGAGCTACGCAAGGCCAACGCAGCCAAGGCCCAGCTGGAGACGTACAAGAGACAGGTACTGCGTCGTCTTTCCCCTCGTGTCTCTTAGGCGTGTTCATTTCTGGGGCTGTCGTCACATTAACTGTTTTTTTTTATTCACTGCACAGGTGGTTGAACTTCAGAACCGACTGTCAGAAGAGTCCAAAAAGGCTGACAAGATGGAGTTTGAGTACAAACGTGTCAAAGAGAAAGTCGACTCCCTGCAAAAAGAAAAAGATGTATGCACGACTCAGTTCATCAATGTTTCTTTAAGATTGGCACGCACTAACGAAATTTCCCGACGAGGTTCTTTTTTCTCTTCAAACAGATGGATTTACATTCTCAAACTATCCCAGCGGAATCTCACAGTTCTATTTTAGATTGGAATCCGATTTTTTAAAGCCAGATGCATTTTTCCACTTACCTGATTGGCGACTGCCACTTTTCAGGGCAAGACTATTTGTTCTGTGTCATTCTTTACAAGCTCATCACGCGTCCTTCTCTTCCTCTGCAGCGGATGCGGACGGAGAGAGACTCCCTGAAGGAGACGATTGAGGAGCTACATTGCGTCCAAGCCCAGGAGGGACAGCTGACATCAGGTGATGATCAATTTATTGACGAATCCAGTCTCCCCCCGTCAGAGTCACCCCGTAGTCACAGTTCTGTCTTTCTCTCAGGTTTATTCCCGCTGAATAGCAACGACGGCTCTGATTCGCTGGCGGCTGAGATCACCACCCCAGAGATAAGGTATGAAATTCATTTTTACCAGTAATTATTTTTTCTAGAGGCGCCCTGAGGTTAATTTTGACATGATCGGTTACAAGCTTCACATCACGCACACACACACACACACACAGCGAGCATGAGTTACCATGGCAACAAACATCTCACCAGCTTGGAAATTCAGCTTTCATTGTGAATGAAGAAAAAACGGCTTGCAATTTGTATCAGAACAACAAACTTAATCAGACACTTAATAATGAATCTCCCAGAAGAACATGGCAAGTTTCAAGAAGCTATCGTTGGCGGAGCGGCTAAAGCTAGCAGGGCGCAGAGCCAGCCATGAACCCTCCGCATGTATGTTTCTGTAACCGAGGGTTTATTATAACACGTATATACTTCTGAGAATATGAAATAATAATGCTGGAAACTTGTTGGTGCAACTCGAGACACATGAGGCGCCCACTCTCGCCTTTTATTCAGCAAGACCACGCATCTTTACAAACACGGCCCACTTTTCTACAGCTCGACCATCACAATAAAAGCATCTTCCAAACACCAGCAGAGGAAAATTACTCAGAGCGTTTTCTTGGAACATGGACAGTAAAATAAGTTACATATGTGTGCTGTCAATAATGGTTTTAAAAGTCTCAAGAAAAAAAAAAATTGAAGTCTTACCAGCCTTTTATAAAAATCGGTATCGGCCAAGAAAATTGCAATCGGTTCACCTGTCATTGTTTTTAAAAAAGATCGAAGTCAAACCTGTCGGCAACCCTCACACAGCTTTAAAACGCTTTGACTCCTCGTAGCCGCTCGTTTGTCCGTCTGACGCACCATCTTCATCTTCATCGCTTTTGTGCCAAATAATCTGACGAGAATTCATGAAGCTCACGTACTGGATCAGCGGAGCTGGGATGTGATTCTTGCATTCTCTTGACCTTTTTGTTCGCACCACCGAGTGTGAGGACGCCAAGAACTGTCCGGGTGCAGAAGGAAAATAACGTCCAGCTGTCAGAAAGCTGACAGAGATGGAAGTAAAATCAAGGGCGGGACCATCAAAGGATGGATTGAGCCTCCAATTTCCAAAAGTGCTGCAGTACGCTTGTACGGATTGTTGAAGGATATCATATATAAGAACATAAGATGTTCTTATATTCAGCAGGTGACTAAGTGAATAAATTTAAGTATGATTTGCAGACAGTGTCATATTACTGACATTAGAGAGATGTATTACAGCGAGACACAGGTGATGCTCTGCTGTGTGTGTGTGGGTGTGTGGGTGTGTGCGTGTGCGTGAACAGGGTGTGTATCCAGGTCGTGTGTCTAACCGGCTCCACTTGTCTTGTGCCTCTAGTCTGTCAGAAAAAGTAGCTGTATCCACACTGACTTATGTAACACCTGTGAATTACATCATCCAGCCTGCTGATCTACAAGCGGGTTGCGTTTTCTACTGGCAGCGCACCATCTCTTGAGGGCTACGAACAAATGTGGATTTATCCTAATCCTCTGAGCCACAACTGGGGGAAAAAAAAGAACTCCCTCGAGTTTACCCACTCCGATCAATTCTTCGTTCTCCTGCGCCGCAGTCAGGAAACGCTGTTTTGCCCTGAGGTGATGTCATATCCTGCAAGGTGGAAGAAAATGGAAGTAAGATGTTGAACTAGCGATGTCTCCTGTGGGATATCCAAGCAGACGAATTGTGCGTGAAATTAAAAGCGATAACTGCTTGATTTGTTTGGTGCGTTGTAGTTTATGACCGTCGGTTGACTGTTTTGCCAGATTAAACCTCCTGCTTTTATCATGCAGCATCTGGGATTGGTTTGTGTGCCTCAGTTTTTCCTCCCGCTAAAAAAAACAACCAGATCAACAGCTGGAAAATGCCGTCTCTCTATCCGCTACGGAATAAGAATTGGAATTCCACGATACGAAAGTGTCCAGAACATTGGTACATGATTTATTCCACAAACTGTACTGACAGCTCATCTAAGGCCTTTCCTTTATCTTTCCTGGCACAACCGTTGCAATCCGGCGGCTCTGAGCTCATCTAGAAAAATGTCCATTAGAAGTGATTCAGCAGCCACACCCTGAGAGAACACAGACCGAGACAACGTGTGCAAGGCTATCAAACAACCCCGTATTTGACAGACTTATCTGTCAAACGCGGGGAAGCCTAAGAACTGCTGCTCTGTTCCACTTCTCAGTACAACAAAACTATGATTGTGCGTTCCACTTGACGTCTACGTGTCTGATTAAGAACAGAGGCTCGTCCCTCCCGTTATCATTTGATCTGCTATGTTTGTTTTTGTAGTGTTTCCTCATGTTCCGGTGTGGAGAGCACGTTCTTACAGAAAGGACCGCGGCGCTCCTCGGTGAACGGTTCATTTCTCAGTGATAACACAGCGCTTGTATTAAACCTGCCGCCTCTAGAAAAACACTGATCTAGAGACGACCTTCTTCAACCGCCTCCCATCTGGGTTTTATAGATAACACAGTATTTTGTTTTTAACTGGCTCTGAGGCACTCTGACGCTTGACCTACAGATTGTGGGGTACAAAATTAAATGGAACTTCAGAAGCAAATGACGCTTCTGTACTTTGGATTATAAAAAGGTTTACACACACTTGTTCAAATGTCAGGTTTTCAACAAAGAAATGCGTTAGAATGCGATTGGATCTTTCTGAATGCAGCTACATCCCCAATTATGAGAGGGTGTTCAGACGCTCAGACAACCAAACTGTTTCAATGTTGCATTTCATGTTTTCTTACCTAAGATGTTTTGTTTTTCATTTGAGTTGTACCGATTCTGGGTCACATTGATGGTGGAAAAAGTTCTGATTAGCGCAAAAATCTGGCATTTTAATAGGTGTCTGTAGACCTTTCCTATCCACTGCATGTTAGTTTCAGAACATGAATCCAGAGGGTTTACACAAAAACTGTATTTTACATGTAGTCTATTTTTATGAGCAATGGGAACATGGTATTTATCTACCCAAAACATTTAAAAAAAAAAATATACCTAAGGGGCGGTTTTATGTCTGAGTTATTTATTTTAAATGCGCTTATTTTGAAAGATTACTGTGGAAGTAACAAGGCTGACGGCATTGTGTATTTGTTCCGGCCTGTTGAAAGGAATTTACCTCCGTCCTCCGCAGTGATTAATTTTGAAGTGGGTATTCCTCCACAGCTTAATTTGTTTTTACTGGTATTACGACTTACAAGCTTTGTGTTTTTTCCTTTTTTGCTTTTCTACCTGCGAGTTGTTTGGAGCCGTGTTAGCTCAATGCTATTTTTTGTGTGAGTGACCATGCGTGAATCCGGCGGTTCGATTGCCGAGAACATCAAACCAGGCCTACCGCCGCACCACTACTAGTAAACCTAGCGACAAATGGCTTAACATCAGAGGAAGCTATATGTGCGGTGACTGCAAGCACTACCAAAAACGTGAAGTTCTTTACCCATCCACATACAGGGATAACGTTTCCAATAAAACAATTTATAACCTGTAACTCATCATCAGTGATCTACATGCTCACATGCATCATCACAAGTTATGGAAAACCTTACAAAGAAGCCAAACGCGGCTCTTCTTTACACTTTGTTTGAGCTGGAACATGTGACTATCCCATCTAGGGGGGGAAACCTACCCAAACCGCTCACTCATAGAGATGGACTGGATCTTCAGGCTGAACACAATGACACCTGCTGGCACAAAACAATGACATAACCTTAAAAATGTTTTATCTCTGAACCGACTTCAAGTCATTCAAACATACATTCTGGGTTTTTGCCAGACCAACAGGTCAAAGGTCTTTGTGACCTCAGCTCCGTGTGACTGTAGGAGTAAATTACACGGCGATTCCTGTTCATCGTTTCCCTGTTCTTCATTTGCTTTTATCCTTTCATCTTCTATTGTGACATCGAAGCCCATTTTGACAGCACTCGAGGTAGGCATTAGCCGAAACGTTAGCAAGAGTTGGAAATAAAGATCTCATAAATTGCAGAAGCTGAGATTAGTCAACGTGCACTAGAGTTTTGTCGGTGCCATCTTCTGTCCTTCTAAACCTAATATTAATATTTCATTCAGCTACATGTCCTACAGGGTTGGTGAGTACAGACGTGTTCATACACGATCAGAAACATTAAACATTAACACTGGCTTCATTCTCTTTTGTTGCCGCAGAGAACATTTGATACGTCTTCAGCACGAGAACAAGATGTTGAAACTGGCGCAGGAAGGATCCGACAATGAGAAGATTGCTCTGCTGCAGAGTCTGCTGGAGGATGCCAACAGAAGGAAAAATGAGCTGGAGACGGAGAACAGGTCCAGCAGAACCAGCAGCAATTTGCTGTCGTATTTTATTTTTCCTCATTTGCTCAATATCCTATTACAATTAATGAGAGTAGATCAACTTTTCTGTGTAGTTATTCAGAGCTCCATGGTGAATGTCAGCATTGTCTTTACATGGGCTGCGTGGAATGTGGATTTATTCCTCCACAGAGATTTTTGTGTCCATATTGGAATTTCATACAGTGACCTTTTGAAACTGAGCTCTTCCTCTGTGTAGCTCATAGTTTTCTGGTGTCTGGAGTTTTTGTCAATCTGGTCCCATGTGTTTTCAATACAGGCTAATCAATCAGCGCCTGATGGAGGAGCAGGGTCAGGTAGAGGAGCTCCAGAAATCTCTTCAGGAACAGGATTCCAAAGCCGATGATGTGAGTGTTGATGATGATGTAATGGCTGATGATTGTGTTGCGTGAAGACAACTCTGAAGTTGAAATGTTGGCAACGACCTCAGAAAGTCAAATTCCCATCACGTCACACTGGCGAATAAAGACGGTCCTCTGGACTGCAGCACACCACTCCCTCTGAAGGCTCACAGGATCAATAGTTCAAGCGTGGAAAACACCACATTTCTGTCTGTGTCTGTGCTTATAACAGCTCGTAGAAAACGGTTGCGTTCCCTCGTGATTTCCTTTAATTGTTTTCCAACAATAACCATATCCCGGAGCTCATTTTCACGTTCATTCTGTGTTTCTATTCCTGATAGCTTTGGGTGGATAGCATCAGTGCGTTAATTAGATTCAGGTCATGACATACTCGGTAAAATCAATTTATTCAAGTTCATATGAAACGTATTTAACGCTCCATTGGGAAGGTTTTCCTCTCTGTTCCTGTTCTCATTGAACTGATTCCTTATATGGAACAGCTGGCATTTAGGAAGAGGCGGGTTGGAGCGTTTCCCACGAAGATGGTTTATTTTGTTTTATCATCGTGAGTTGCTATGTTTCTTCAGCACAGAATTAACTCTATTATAGATGAATAAACGTTCCCGCCGGTTTGTGGAGATTTTGCATGACATCACCATCCCCGTCCCCTCACTCAAGCTGAACCAAATTTGTCATCTTACTTTCAGTATTCTGAACACATATTTACGGCTTTTCTTAGATCCTGTGCTGTTCATAAAAACCCAATCCGCAGTAAATGGGAAAACGTCATTATAATGGTCGAGTAGTTTCTTGGGAAAACTTCTTTCTCTTTTTTTTTACCAAATGCAAACTGGTTGCAAATACTATCATCTAGTTAGGGAGCAGGAACAAAGTCAGGTATCAGGTGATGTCATATTGGAAAGGCAACAGTTCATCACATGGATGTAAGATTATGCACACTTGACAGGGTTGTGATTCTTTCTAACCAATAACATACTTTTGTATTTTTTTATCTTTAAAAAAAACTTAATGCTTCCACAATCAGACTATAGTAAGTTCAACTGTGTGATGCCCTGAATCAGATGTGTAATAAATGTGTAATTACATGTATGCCTTTGCTACACTGAGTTGCTACACGAGTTTGTTCTAGCTCT
The DNA here is from genome assembly GCA_009660295.1 of Lophius piscatorius. Lineage (NCBI taxonomy): Eukaryota > Metazoa > Chordata > Actinopteri > Lophiiformes > Lophiidae > Lophius > Lophius piscatorius. The sequence goes on along the minus strand of VRLP01003708.1, from coordinate 36,407 downwards.
GCATCAGCATTCTGCTTTTCCCTTTTAAGAATAGAGATTTTAGCCCTCACCATCCCGTACATCTGCTTTTCCCTCCTATAAAAACCCAACTTTCCTCATTCCGTAATGCGTCGTGTTCGAGCCTGTAGATACCGGATAAACGACTACAAAGTAGAGTAGCAAAACCTCTCAATTAGAATTAGTCTTTGTGATTCTTATACCTCGAAACATAATGTTGTAACCCACATAAATTCTCGACGTCCCTCCATTGGATAAGAAGAGAAATAGAAATGGACCTAGAAGTATATAGATGAAGAGAATAGTTTTTCTCCACCTCCTCTGTTTATCCAAGAAGTAGGGCTTTGAATTTTTTAGGTTGTTTGAAGATTTTATATTTGGATCTGTACGTCGTCATAATGAGGTTTTAATAGTTTTATTGCATTTGTCTTTTTCAGTCTTCCATTCTGAAGAAGAAATATGAGGAGTACCTGTAAGTCATCTAATGAGTTTTCCTGGTGGAGGACAGCATAAAAATCAGATTAAAAAGATATTAATAAATATTTATAACCATGCCTCACACCATAATTCTTATATTTGTTCTTTTGATCAGGGAGAAGCTACGAGAGCTGAACAACGAGTTACTGAAGAAGAATACCCTCCTCGACGAATTGGAGCCTAAATATAACGCCAGCTGTAAGTTTGGATCCCTGTTGAGTTCCGCATGTGTTACGTTCCCTCACACTCTCTAAAAATCTACGATATTGTGCCGTTCCCAGCTCTACGTGTGGATGAGCTGGAAGAGGCCTTGAAGAAGAAAGATGAAGACATGAAACTGATAGAGGAGAGATATAAGAAGTACCTGGAAAAGGCCAAGAGCGTGAGTATTTTCCTCTCCAGCAGCAGCTTCACCACCCTTTAAATCAGGGTTCACGGTCATCAGTGGTGCTGCTGTGGGTCTGGCTCAAAAAGAAAATGACTCACATGTGTTTGGATGTATCCTCCCCAGGTGATCCGGACTTTGGACCCAAAGCAGAACCAGGGTTCAGGTCCAGAGGTCCAGGCCCTGAAGAACCAGCTGCAGGAGAAGGAGAGGATGCTGCACTCATTGGAGGTAAGCAAGTGCTGGCAGAAATGCGTGAGAACACAACGGTAAAATCAGGTCAATATATCGTATATCGTAGCTTAAAGAGTTCATGGCTTTGCTTATTTTGTGCCGCTTAATGTTTCCACCTAACAGAAAGAGATGGACAAGACAAAAAGCCAGAGGGAATCCGAAGAGAAGCTGATTGTCTCAGCCTGGTATAATATGGTAAGAGGAACCGACGCTCTGTCTTTATTATTTTTTTCTGTATCTTTCAACAAACAAAGTGCAAAGAAAATGCAATAAACAAGATTCATTTCGGAATTAGTTTTGAATGATATTTGACATTATGTCTAATAACCCTTTTCCTGGTGCAGAAGGGGCGTGTGAAGCCTTTTGGCCACTAGAGGGCAGCAAATACTTTCTATATTATGCACTTCTAACAGTATCGGACTCACTTGATCCAGAACTGGTGCTCACATTCAGGAGTTGTTTAATTGACACTAATATCGTGTCCAGGCTGATTTTCTTTCTTGTGCATGGCGTAGTGGAACCCCGGTAGTTGATTCTATGGCGATCAGACTTATTCTGTATCGTGTGCTAACAGACTCCTTATACAGAACGATGATAGTAATTGATTTGTGTCCGTTCTCAGGGAATGTCTCAGCAGAAGAAGGCGGCTGAAGACAGACTCGCCAACTCTGGCTCTGGTCAGTCCTTCCTCGCCCGGCAGAGACAGGCCACCAGCACACGCCGCTCCTATCCGGGCCACGTCCAGCCAGCTACCGCAAGGTAGACGGCCGCAGGGAAGAAACGCGCTGCGGCGAATTATCTTAGACAAACCCCTTGAACTTACATACAGTAGACTGGAACTCTATTTACATTCATTTCTGACGGATGCTCTTGTTTTCCTGCATTCTGCCTATTGAATTTATTTTTTTTTCCTCCTGATCAGATCCACGAGGTAGAGATGCCAGACAAGGCTGCCCCAAATCTTTCACCCTCATTTTACATTTTTTTTTACCTTGATTTTCCCCGGGATGCCGGACCTCTTATCTTTTGCCACCGCCCAGCAGATTTGAAAGGGTCTGGCTGAACACCCCAATCAACCCCAGTCTGTCTCCCTCTGAGCCACTGACCCTCCTGAACCTGCCCTCCGCGGCAACCGTTTGTCCGGCAGGTGACCTGGACCCCGAGGCAGACATTTTCTTAACTTGCTGTCAATTTTTGTTGGGAGAAACAAAACTCTGCCCGCTCGTGTTTGTGCACATCTCTACCTGTGAGAGTATCGGAGGTCACTTTTTTTTGTCTTCCTTTAATTGAATTTGGAGTTTTTTCAGTTGGACTCTAATGCAGCGGGTTTAACTGAGTTCCATTTACACGTGTCACCGTTTTCATTGTCATGATAAATTGACCCTCGGATTTCGATTTGGAGCAGCAGACACACACAAATATCAGACGATGTTAATTTTCTCGCTCGAAAGAGGCCGTGTCTGTCGTTAAAGTGCCGGTGGATTCTTTCACAGGTCAGTTTAAAACCATTGAAGCGTATCAGAAGAAGTTCTATGTGGAACAAACAGGAAGAAGAAATTAGTTCCACTTTTACCAGCATTTACCAGATTGTCTCGGACCGTGGTGTTTTAATTTCAAAGATGTAAATGTATTTACCAACGTGTTTGTTTAGTAGTCACACACAGTGGACATACAGTTGGTCTGGTTGTGTGAGACCTGCAGAATTTTTCTCACATTCTAAGACTATAAGAGATTTGGTTTGTAGATCGGCCTTAAAGCCAGTGGGGCATCTCAAACATCTGGAGCAGACCAACTTTGAGTCCGTTACGGAATCAGCTGGTTATCGTAGGAAACGCAGTACTAAAGCCACTTTAAAGGGGAACCCTGACTAGGAATGCTTGTTGCAGCTGTGCCGGTCCCTCTAACCCATTTTTGTTTTTTCTTCTGTTCTGTCTGCGTTGTTGTTGTTTTTTATGTCAGTCTTGTTAACCCGATGGAGGAAGCCTTCCGATTAACCCTGTTCCTTTTGCTCTGTGTTTGCACACATCTCACCGTTGCCTCTCTTCTCTCTGCTCCCCTCAACAGTAATGTCAGCGCATGACTGGTGTGTCAGTGAGCTGGCCGGGCCCGGCCCGGCTGTGACCCGCGGTTGTCCAGTCTGCGGCGCGCCATGCATGCATGCAACGTCCCGCCCGCCTTCTGTTTGCATGACTTTGCGTCGACTCAAGCCCGCGAATAACCCGAGCAGCAGCACGAGCATTAACAACCCCCCCCACCCCTGCAGGGTCTGGTTTCACAGACTACAGACGGGCCTTAGGTGGGACGGAGCAAAAAAAGGCAAACTCTCACCCTCCTTCCTCCTTCTCCAATTTAATCTTCTTTAACGCATATCCTGATTTTTTTCCTGCTCTTTGTTGTCCTCTCAACTCCCCCCTGCTGTTAACCTCCACCTCCTCGTGGACGTGCACGCTCGTGCTTCCACACCTCAAGTCTGTTACAACTGAACCTGTTACAAACGCCGAGGAACTGCGAGCCGAGTATTATCACATTATCTAACTATTCAACTCAGCATGCACATTTTTATTTTTGTTTTTTTCTGTAGTACTGCCATGCAACTCATGTTTTGAGGATACCTCAGTGACATATTTTCATTCATCTGTTACATGTTCGGAGGACAGCGGGAGTCGGCACGAATCAAACTTAAAGGCGTGCCTCTCCCGCCTCTGTAGGCGTGCGTTTTACCTCAAGTATTCACCAAAACAACAAGTCGCGGACTAAAGGAAAGCTGCTGGGGCGTCGCTGTGTTGCCCCGCAGGCTATTGAGTTTGCAGTAGGGGGAATAGGACAGCAAGAATAACTTCTTATTTAACTTGAAAGATACTGTTACAGCTATGGAACCAAAGCCCCCATTAAGTCTGTTTGCAATTTTTTCCTTTGGATGTCATTTCACGCGGGTCAGGCGTCTTAGCCAATCTCAATAAAACACAGATCGGATGAATATTCACGTGGGTCGGATCAGACTTCGTTGTTTGTCCCAGTAAACAAACAGCCTGCGGTCACACTGAATCAAACACGATCTGAGTGAAAAGCACGGAAAAGAAGTAAAGATATGGAAGTGTTCGTTAGTCCATGTAGGCTAATGCGCCGGATATGCATTTGTTTGGAATCTGGTTATTTTGAGAGCGAAGAACGAGAAAACCGTCGCAATTATCTGTAAAGATCCTGAATTTTATTTTACAGCTTGACAATAAATGAAAAGCTGTTTTAAAGTAAAAAGGCAGTACAAACTTAATGGAATCAGTTTTCACTTTGTTTCGTCCCCAGTCATTCTGTACATTTCAAATATCTCATTTACATTTTATTTCTGGAACTAATTGAAGATTTTGGTTTTAAAAAAAAAAAAAAAAAAGCTGAGGAAGAAAGAAAAGAAGCGACGGTGCCGAAGAATATATGCATTTCATGGGTATAAGTGCATTTATTTTTGCAAACGCAGTGCCTTTGTTTGTGCTGGACTTTTAAAAACGAACAATAAGACTGGCTGATCAAGAGTCGCGTTTGAGATCATAAAGACGAGACGACAAAACCATTTGTCTGATTTGATTAATGAAGACTTAATGAGGGGCTTTTCTTCAGGTTTTATTTTTTGTTTTGTTTTTTAAACCTATTTTACTTTTAAATGTTACATTGGTGGTTTAATTCATGCCGTGCATTTTTATCTTAAAAGGCTTATTTATTCTTTTTTTTCCCCGCCTGTACAGCAGTGGGTTTTTTTTTTTTTGGAATTTTATATTAGAAAAAGCATGACGTCACCTCTTAAAGTAGCGTTAGAGCCGATGTGACGTTTCCGTTCAACGTCAAAACTATGTAAAAATGCTCGTCTTATGCAACAAGAGGAGGAGATGGGTTTCGTAAAAAGGTGGCGTCGTCTCCATGTAATGAAGACGACGTAAATGTATTAAATAAACAGAGCAACTCAGACCGGTGGGAAACGGAGAAATATGTGTTTTCTTGGTTAAGGAGGACAGTTCTTAAGAAATGTCTGTGGGGAAAAATAAGTTGACATATTTAAAAATGAGTATTTTCTCATTCAATATGAATGAAAATCAAAAAATGAATTAAAAGCACTTTTTTAGGTAAAAAATGTGCTATTTTTTTTTTCTTTCTTTTTTTACCTAAAAAGCACATTTTACTCTTTGAATTCACTGAATTGTCGGTGAATTTGTGGTGGAATCTGTGTTTCTGGTGAGAAACGTATCCGCAGCCAAAGGAAACCAGATTCTATCTAAGGAACATCGGACTGATGTTTCTCCGTACTTGAGCAGTGAAGGTGCATCAGCATTATGAATGCAGCATTATATTTATTTCACTTTTTTTTGTCACTCCGTTAGATTCTGTTCTGTCGACCGCTAGTCCTCGCTGCAAATGACATCACACACACACACACACACACACACACACAGAACTCTCTTCGCCGTCCATCACCATTAGTCACTGGTTTGGTAGGAATTCTGTACATAAAGGAACCCGCTTTGTGGTTGACATGATTTAATTTATATCAGGGATGCTGTGGGAAACTTTTTTTGTAATATCACCCAAAGAGCCAACATCCAGTCAGCGACTGTTTTCTGTTACTTCTGTGACTCTTGAGTATCTTCTGTCTCAATAAAGAGACACTGGAGTTAAGGTTTATTTCATTAATCTCACCAGATGAATTCAATTTAGACTTTTGTTCGGGTGCCACTTTACAATAAGACTATCTTCGTAAAGGATTTATAAATGGTTTATAATTAGGTTATACACTCTTTATAAGTCATTAGTTAGCGTTTATAAACAGCTTATAACATAGCTCTCAATTTAACACTGTGGGTCACTATTTGGCATCATCAAGTTAGCAGTACATGTAAGTGAGCTCACTATTTGGCAAGCATCAGGTATCTGATAACCTGAGTTGTAACAGCTTATTAATCATCTAAAAAGTGTTTTACAACCTAATTAGTAAACTAACTAGAAGCCATTTTTAAATCCTTAATAAGGGGAGTCTTATTGGGAGGTGGTGCCCACCTTATTGTATTATTCAATCTTATATTCGATAAATTCTTTGACATATTTTGAACAGTTTTGCAGAATATCGCAGTGGTTAAACTCATATTGAGGCGTGCTGAGCTGACGCCAGTTCCCAGTGTTCCCCGTAGCGAGGTGTTGATTTCACCGTGGGCCAGTCAGAAGTGTTAAAGACATGGAACAAACAGGTCAGTCTGTGGCCACATGTGCAGTGGTCGCTCTATTATTATTATTATTTTTATTTTTTTTACTCACCGGCAAACTTCTCCTTACATCTCGACGTAGCGAGTAACCCTCCATTTGCCAAGTTTTATATCGCTTGTATACAAACACACTATGTACATACTTTATGTGAGGCTGGTCGACGACCAGTTAGGGATGAGGAAACGAAACATGTGACCTGTCAGATGGATCTCGTGAAGGCCTGGCGTCCGTCAGATGAGGACTTATGGATCAAAATGTGCTTCCTACATTGCAAAACGTGGAAAATGATTGTTTAAATAAAGCTTGTATAAAACTGGCTGCTGGTCTGGATTGATTTTCAGAGGGAGCCCGATTCCAGTTTCCCTGTGTTTTGAGTTCTGGTGTTGAGTTTGCGCCTCAGACCCCGGGTCTCTGTCTGAGAGAGGAGGCCTTTGATGCCCCTGGAGGTTTGGGACATAGGAGCTTCCCTGTATCAGTGTCCCATCCTTCATTCCTGAATGCTCCTCTCTCTCTCTCTCTAACCTCCTGGCGTCTCATGGCAGACGTCCAGAGTCAATAAAAGTACACTTCTCTGGTTTCTATCTCACTGCCGTCAGGAGCGGCCCGAAAGACGGGAAGGGAGAGGATGATTACAGTCCAGCGGGTTGATATCCCTTTACCTCGGTCAGGTCATATATGGTGATCGGAAGCGGTTCTCAAAAAAAAACCAAAAAACTGATTTGTTTAGTTTTTGATATTAACTGGTGAATTTTGTTCATAGTTGTTTGATAGTTTGAAGATGAGGGTGACACTTGAAACACGACCATCTTGAAGATGACCACATCCATCCATTTCATGAGAACTGGAATATGAATGAATAAATAAAAGGAAAAAAAGATGCGATAAAAGGTTAATTATCCTAAAGATATATTTATATTTCACTATGAATTCCAACTTCTATGGCCACCAATGGGTCAACTATTCCACCACCTGGCCCACCAACTGGTCAACTAGTCAACCAACTGGTCAACTAGTCTACCAACTGGTCAACTAGTCTACCAACTGGTCAACTAGTCAACCAACTGGTCAACTAGTCTACCAACTGGCCCAACAATGTGTCAACTAGACTTCAAATCCGTCCATTAATCTTTCCGTTGTCTTGTTCACAACGAACAAACGCGTGTTTCACAACATTTAAATGCCTTTAGTTACATCTTGAATATAACAGACACAGAGGTTAATCTACGACTTGAGATTAAACAAAACACTCACATTGACCACTGTAAGAAAAGTCCAGCATCGACATTTAAGAGAATTTCTCCTTTTTGAGCTTTGGACGGAGAGACGGAGACTAATGTTTTGATTCCGGACAGATTTGACACCTTTGATGCCCGGAGAGCAAAACTTTACAGTACAGTGCAGCCATTTTTCTGCAACATTGTTGCTCTTACTAGAAAATGCTGTCAGAGTAAAAACAACAATGTTGTCATTGATCCCAGATGTGTGTGTTTTGTGTGTGTTTTTTCTTCTTCCTCTTTTCAACTCTCCGTTTCTCAATGTTGAAGTAATTACAGGATCATTCCACCGGGAGGAAAATCAGAGCAAACAAGTGCTGCCATTCCCCCTTAATGAAAGAGGCTGTTATTAATTCCTCATAACTTAGCGTTTGGCTGACAATATGGACTTTATGACACTTTCAATTTACATTTCAATCACAGTATGTGTGTGTGTATGTGTGGGTTTGATAACACAAGGCGGTCATTGATCCGCACACTCGCTCACAATCAGACACACAAATATCAGGTGGTGTCTCGGCAACTTTGGATCGGAGCCGGATGAATTCCCGACCTCAGGTTTTTAACACACACATACACACAATTTGACTGTTGGCCAATGAGAACATTCACATGATCATTTCTGGCAGGGCCTCAAGGAGACACAGGTGAGAGTCGCACAGTGGAGAAGGTGAAACCCCAGCCTTGTTGACTCAGAGAGCAGGAGGAGGACGGCGTGGTTCTTTGGATCGTGTTGACCCCAGTCAGCCGGCGGGGACGTGATGTTTCTTTTCCACACGGTTAATTTCTTTGGCTTTCCAGCCTCCTCTCAGGATCGTCATGCCGCTCAGGCAGATCTCTACAGAGGGGAAGTCTGACATCGCCGCCGCGGTAAACCCCTGATGTTAACTCTCTGCAGATCCTTTGATTTAACACAACAGCTCAAAAACTATATCATGGATCATTTCTAATTTTATACATTTATAAACCTTAGTTTTATAAATTGGGGTTATTATGGATTCGCCGCAGCCATCGCAGATCCTTTGTGTTAATGCGATAACTCAAGCTATTGCATGGATCTTTTTTTTTCTTAAAAACCATAGTGTGAGGAAGGACTGGATTGATTTGGGGAAAGGTTGGTAGTTTATCTCTGACACTAAGGGGCGCTATGTCCCCAAACATTTTCGGGCTGTAATTTGTGAACCGTTGGTTCTGATTAAATCCAAATCTGGTGAATATGATACAACTCCATGAGGTCTTTTTTGTCTATATCACATTTTACCCACTAGGGGGAGCTTTTTCCCCCTTTTTTTAATATTTAATCTGAGGAGTTCCATCACAGGGATTGTACAATGCAGGGGATAAGGGGCTTTTGGGGGGTAAACCCTTGCTGTTGGGGCCCAGTTATTATAATCTATTTCTGAGGCTCTGGAACTCCATAGATCCACAGCGTGACAAATCCTCCTCAAAAGGACAGGACTTGGAACAGCAGTGAACTTTCCCAGAAGTGTCAGATGGTCCCAAATCCCTGCAAATCCGTGGCAGAGGCCCGTTTTGGAAGTCCAACACAAACCACCCAAGAATCTGCAGGCCTCTTCCACTTTAATAAAGGTGAGTGTTCATAGCTCCACATTTAAAGTAAAGCAGTGGCATCTCATGACAAGAAAAACATCAAGGCCCGTCAGAATGTAGCCCAAATCCACACTGATGATGCTCAGAACCTTGGAGAGAAGATTCTTTGGACTGGAGAACCGTGAGTTAAACTGTGTGGATTCTGTTTTGGGTCCCGTTACAATTAACGTAAACCAAACACAACATTACACCTACAGTCGTGCATTGAGGTGGCGTGCTGGTTCTGTGATTCTTCTGGGTCAGCGGTACTTACCATCACTGAGGGAAACACGAATTCTTCCCTCTATGGGAAAATTCTGATGGAGAATTTTAGGTCATCAGTCATTAAGGAGTAAAGCAACGATCGCAAAAATGACAGTAAGTCCTCTCTGAATGGCTTGACGTGAATAAAATGAAAGTTTTGGGGGGTTTCTAGTCAGAGTTCAGACCTGAACCCAGTTAAGATGTGGTGCTTGGACCTAAAAGAGAACTTCATGCTCACAAACTCTCCACTGAAGCAGCGCCGCCAAAACGAGTGGGCCAAAATTCCACCACAGCGACGTCAGAAACTGATCTCCGGTTAACAGGAGGATCTGGTGGTTGTTGCTGCTGAAGGAAACAAAAAAAAGCTACGAAGTTCAGGGAAAATACTTTTGTACACAGGATATTTGTGTGCAGTATTATATAACCTTATTGGTTTATTAAATAAACTAGATAAAGTACTAAGAGAGCACAAATCTCTGCAAAGGGGCCAAAACCTGCGTCTGAACCTACTCTTAAACAGACATTGTTTTGTCATTTCCTGTTCCTCTCCAGTATAAAACATCAGAGGAATAAGTCACAACAGTACCCAATGTTTTAGAAAGGCCCATGACGATTTCTCCTTTGATGTTTTAGAGTTATTGCGAGCCTCTAAATCTACCGACAACTCCAACTAACTATCTGAGTATCTGTCAGATACTCTGTAGCCGCTCGTCTCCTTCGCCTTCCACTTAAGCGTCTCTGTTCAGCCCACTGAGCCCCAGCTCCACCCCCAAAGGGAAATCAAAGGAATCAAAGGATAAAGGGCAGCAATAACCACATTGTGATGTCATCCTCCAAACAGATTTTATTTTAAATACTGTGAAACATGTAACGTCACCAATATCTAATCACCTCTAGGATCAGGCAAAACCAGAGAGCAGAGAGACAATCAAGCAGATAGACAGACAGGCAATCAGACAGACAGACAGACAGACAATCAAGCTGATAGACAGACAGACAATCAGACAGACAGACAGACAATCAAACAAACAGACAATCAGGCAGGCAGACAGACAGACAATCAGACAGACAATCAAACAGACAGACAGAAAGACAATCAAGCAGATAGACAGACAGACAATCAAACAGACAGACAGACAATCAAACAGACAGACAGACAATCCAAGAGACAGGCAGGCAGGCAGACAGGCAGACAGACAGACAGACAGACAATGAGACAGATAGACATACAGACGATCAAACAGATAGACTATAAAACAGAAAGACAGACAGACAGACAATCAAATAGACAGACAGACAATCAAATAGACAGACAGACAGACAATCAAACAGTCAGACAGACAATCAAACAGTCAGACAGATAATCATACAGATAATCAGACAGACAGACAGACAATCAGACAGACAGACAAACCCAAGCGTACAGGAGTGAGGACATATCCTCCAGCCTTTGTGGAGGTAATAATCATTTTAAGATAAAATAAATAAGACACACAAGGTCAGTTTTTTCATCGAACTTCAGCGACCCGTTTAAACTTTGTCTTCCTTTCAGACATGCTCAGGCTCTAAACACAAATGAACAGACAGAACAGAGAGCAGTGGACTAGAGGGATGAAGGTTTGTGTGATCGCTAGTCTTCTACGCCGTCTGAGTCAGACTGATTCACACCGGGCGCCGTGACGACCAAATCAAAGAGCTTTTTGAGGAGCTGCATTCCCTCACACCCCTTCTTCCTCCAGCCCCTCTTTCTCCCCCTCCCCCCCTCCTCCTCCTCTGTTCTGGTGTGATGAAGACGACGCTTAATGGAAAAAGAGAGCAGAAGCGAGGTAAATCACCCTCGTACTCTGAACAGACTTTCAGCAGAAGCAGCAGCAGCTGATTTATGATCTCATGACAGCCCGACTGAGTCATTATGTGCTGTAGCTTCTTTTCTTCTCACACAAACAGCTGGTCTTCCATCCATCATTCATAAGTTCCCAGTGACGGCCTGACATTTGGAAAAGTCCGGGCAAACTCAGCAAACATTTCTCTTCGTTCAATTCTGACTCTCCAAACTGGTGTTGGTTCTCTTCCTTTGTTTCTCAATGCTTTGGCTTCTACAGGCCTACTAGTAACCACCAGTCTTTACTGGTCTCTACTGGTCTTCATTGGTCTCTACTGGTCTTTACTGGTCTCTACTGGTCTTTACTGGTCTCCACTGGTCTCTACTGGTCTTTACTGGTCTCTACTGGTCTCTACTGGTCTTCATTGGTCTTTTCTGGTCTCTGCTGGTCTCCACTGGTCTCTACTGGTCTTTACTGGTCTCTACTGGTCTTTACTGGTCTCCACTGGTCTCTACTGGTCTTTACTGGTCTCTACTGGTCTTTACTGGTCTTTACTGGCCTCCACTGGTCTCTGCTGTTCTTTACAGGTCTCCGCTGGTGTTTGCTGGTCTCTACTGGTCTTTACTGGTCTCCACTGGTCTTTACTGGTCTCCACTGGTCTCTGCTGTTCTTTAATGGTCTCTACTGGTCTTTATTGGTCTCCACTGGTCTCTGCTGTTCTTTACTGGTCTCTACTGGTCTTTACTGGTCTCCACTGGTCACTGCTGTTCTTTAATGGTCTCTACTGGTCTTTATTGGTCTCCACTGGTCTCTGCTGTTCTTTACTGGTCTCTACTGGTCTTTACTGGTCCCCACTGGTCTCTGCTGTTCTTTAATGGTCTCTACTGGTCTTTATTGGTCTCTGCTGTTCTTTACTGGTCTCTACTGGTCTTTATTGGTCTCCACTGGTCTCTACTGGTCTCTGAACCTTGTTTGTAAGCAAACTCAAGACTTATCTCTTTAGTAATGCTTTTAAATAATTTAAAAATGTATTTATTAGTCAGTTATTCATTCAACTACATTTCAGTCGGGTTTTTGGTATCATGTATTTTATGATTTATGTTTCGACATTTCTTTTTTAAGAAATCTTAAAAGGTTTTTTTGTTTTGTTTTTTTGTTGTTTTTACTGCTTCCAGTGATGATAGACTGACAGTCTGATTGATTGATTGATTGTCTGATTGATTGATTGATTGATTGTTGATTAAGGGTAATATCTGATAACTTAGTCCTGATTCTTCATCATCACATGAGATCAACCGGCGCTCTAGTTGTAACTCTGTCTACAAAAGGCAGGCTAGAAAAAATACATTTCGTGATGTTTAGCTTTCCCCGACTCGTGGACCGTCCCGCCTCCAGAACTCCAATCACGTAGACGCCGCCGCAGTGTTGATACCATATTCTCCCCGTCTTCCTGTTTTTTTCAGGGCGGGAGTTAGTTGAACTAAAGAGTTGTCATTTCTGACTAAATGTATAAAAACGTCGTGGTTGTTTCTCAAAAACATGTTTTGTTCAGACCCAATATTACTCACAAACTAGTCAGGACTGACCAACCCTCTAACATTGAGATGTACCACAGAACCGGTCCAACATGGTGCGGCCAAAGTTTGAAACCCAAGGAAAGGCCAAAAAAACCAAACAGAAGACGCCACACACACGTAGACTTGAAAAGATGACTGAAATGACTCTTTGGTAAATAATTTTTCCCTGCGTTTGTCCCATAATATGAGAAACTTTCAGTTTAATTTCTGTGCGTTGAGTTTAGCCCCGACAAGGGATGTCCAGGGGCAAAGATTTTGAAGGTTTGGAAAGATGATTCCAAACGTCTGAGTGAAAGGAATCCAGTTTGCCACATTATGGAATCATCCAAGTTTTGGCTAAGACAAGGAAATATGAGCACATGGAATAATTAGTATCATGGAATCATCGTCTCCTGTGCCGCCGCAGATCCTCCGTGTTAACGTGATAACTCAGAAACCATACGATGGAACTTCCTCAGTGCCTCTTCCTCAGTGCGAGGAAGAACTGCATTGATTTTGAGAAAGGTCATCTTGTATATTTTCCACGCTAGGGGGAGTTTTATCTCCAAAAGTTTTGATCTATTCAGTTCAAATCTGGTGTCTTTGAATCGACTTGAGGAGATCTATCTTGTGAAAAAAAAATAAAATCATATTTTACTCTCATAGCTCATATTTTACTCACTAGAGGGAGCTTTTTCACGAAAACCACTGTTTTTGGAACATAACCTGACATTTAATTAATCAGGGGACTTGTATGAAGCACGGGGTTGGGGGCTTTTCAGGGATAAACCCTTACAGCCTGGGACGAGAGCGTCGGCCTACTTTAAACTAATTAGATACAAGTGTCATTTTTTAACAAACGTTACTGTATGTTAGTCAAAAAGCGCTCCATTAACAGTCCCTTTTAAGAAGACAGAGTTATTAGATTATAATAAATGGGCCTTTTATGGCACAAGGCAGCAACTAAACCGTTCCTGTCATCCTCCTCAAACTTTCTTCCATTTCTAATTCTGCTGCATGCATTAGGGGAATGTTCCTAACGCAATTTTAACTCTCATGATACACTTATCATCTCTGTTTAAGATAAGTGCTGGAACCCGGAGCCGTCCTGACGAAGATTCGGTGGCCCGCACTGACGCTAGGCAGGAACGGAGCATGATTGTGAAAAAGTGATTTTTCTTCTCAAAGAAAGATTTCAATGTTTTAAATGGATGAAGCTTTTTCCATGGCTTCCATACAGCTGGAATGACAAAAGAGGATAAAGGAGCCAGGAAAACGTCTACAGATATATCTATATCCCATAATTCCAACTGGATCATTAATGAATATCTGACTTTGTGCCGCAGTAACTCTGAGAGGAATTACTGGAAAATCTCAAATGCTGCTTTGTGTCTGATCGTTTATATTAATCTGCTCTGAACCTGAAGAGAGAACAAATGGGACCGCTCCAGAACAAATGCGTAACACATGATAAATACGGAGCAGTGAAGAATTATTTTACCACATCCTGATTTCCTCTTCTTCTTTTTTTTTCTGTATCTCATGGTAAAATGTGTCGAGTCCACAGAAAAGCAAAGCAAAGCAAAGCAAATTTATTGACATTGCACATTTCGTATGCTGAGGTAATTCGAATTGCTTAAGATAGAAAACAAATAAAAACACAAAGAATATGGATAAGATAACACGAAAACAGATAAAGGAACAAAGAAAACAGATGAAAGAATAAAGAAAACATATAAACGAACAAATAAAACCGATGAAAGAACAAATAGAACAGATGAAAGAACCAAAAATACAGATAAAAGAACAAAGAAAACAGATAAAAGAACAAGGAAAGCTTATAAAAGAACAAATTAAACAGATAAAAGAACAAAGAAAACATAAAAGAAGAAGAAACAGATAAATAAAAGAACAAAGAAAACATAAAAGAAGAAGAAATAGATAAAACAACAAAGAAAACAGATAAAGGGAAAAAAGAGATGAAAGAACAAAGAAAACAGATGATGCAATATAGAAAACGTATAAAGGAACAAAGAAAATAGGTATAATAACAAAGAGAAAAGGATAAAAGAACAAAGAAAATGGACAAACGATCAAAGAAAACAGATAAAAGAACAAGAAAAAAGATAAAGCGAAAAAACAAAGGAACAAAGAAAACAGATCAAAGAACAAACAAAACATGTAGAACAACGAAAAGGACAAAGTGTAATAACAAAAATTATCAGAATAAAATGCATAAACAGTGCATTACAATTAAATTACAAAAAAGAGAAAAAAAGCAACCTGTTTAAACAAAAAATACAAGTTGTAAGTGATGATTCTTTTGAAAAAGGTTCTGAAACACCTGAATCCCCATCATGAAAGAGAGTTTTTCCTGAACTTTACATTCTAGTTTTGCCAATTTAGCAGCAATAACTGCACCCAAGCCCTTCCAGGAATCAGTCACTGTCAACGCTGTGGTAGAACTTTGGCCCACTCTTCTTTTTCAGAACCACTTCACTGCAGTCACACTGGAAGGTTTGAGAGTTTGGACTTTTCAGGTCCCACCCAGACATCACAACAGAGTTCAGATCCAGACTTGGACTTGGCCGCTCCAAAACTTAAATGATATTGCCTTTGAGCCGTACGGAGGTGGTTTCACTCTCATCTTTGTCTGACCCATCATGACCCAGTTGTGCCTGAACTTCAACTCACAGCCTCGTATTCTGACATTTTCCTTCAGAATGTTCTGGTGGACAGCAGAATTCATTTACCCTCATTTAACCCTTGAATGTCCTGCCCAGCTGTTGGGTTGAGGTTCTGTGTCTTATTGAGGAAAATGTGTGTCTCATGACTGAACCACGATATGATTCATTAAAATGCTAAAGAGTAAGGGTCCGAGGATGGGGCCATGGGGGACGCCACAGGAAAAGTATAAAATATGAAAATGAAGGATATTTCCATATTTCCTTCTAAGGCAAGTTGTTCTGAAAGAGCAAAGTATCCCCACTGCATCACATGGGGTGGGTTCTAGGTAAAATGGCATTTTTAGTTTATGTCAGATGTGACCCCCCCATCTCCGTCCTTCGAATAATTATGACCCGGAAAAGTCCCGAAAAAAATTATGACCCCAAAAAAGAGATATCATAGAACTGCTTCCGCGTCAGCCGCCACAGATATTCGCGTCAATGCGATAACTCAAAAACTATTTTGTGGATTAGTTTTCAAATCTTTTTGCCCACTAGGGGGAGCTCTATCTCCAAAAGCTTTCAGGCTGTGATTTCTCAACCGTTTGTCCAATTTAGTCCAAATTTCCTGCATATGAATCGACACGAGGAGATCTAACTTGTATTTCTACGTTTGTAATTGTTACATTTTACCGTAATAGTTCATGTTTTACTCGCTTTTCATGAAACACAATTTTTTACAGAACCTCACATTTAATGTGAGGAGTTCAACGCAGGGGATTGGGGAATTTTTCAGGATACACTATCTGTTAGGGACGAAGGCACAGGCCTAGTGGAACTTTCCACTCATCGGCCAACAGAAAACCCTCCGAAAAGCTCAGCGGGTCATCACGGTGTTCTTTGGCAAACAGCCAAATGCTCTTCTTGGTTAGCAGCGACTTTCACCTCACATCTCTCCCAAAGCGGGGTTTTTTTCTTGAGTGTATCTTGAATTGCCAAAACCATGAACACTGACCCTTGCTGAGGTGAGAGTGGGCCTCAGGAACCGTGGATATATATATATTTTGGATCTTCCTGAATTAAATTTGAGACCGAGCTCTTGGAAGAACTTTTAAAAGTTGCACATTTCTGGGAAGGTTCAACTATTGTTCCAAATCCCCTCCATAATGGGTCTCGCTGTGGATCTGTGGTGTCCCAGAGCCTCAGAAACAGCTCTCTAAGCCTCCCCCGACTGATGTAATTCAATTACCTTCTTCCTCATCTCTTCTCAGATTTCTTTTGATTTTAGGATCGTGAGCTCTGAGCCCACTTCATGCTTCTGAAAATGTTCTACTCGCTCTAAGAGATGCTTTGATCCAACAGGGCTGGCAGTGATCGGGTCTGGATTTATCTAGTCTGTAACCAGCTTTTAACGCAGTTTGGTAGTTTTTTGTTCGTATTTTCTGAGGGGGAGACAGAATCTAGATAGAATAGAATAGAAAAACTTTATCCTCAATCCTCATTTTTGTTTCAATACAAGTCAAGTTGAGTTTAAAAAAGTCAAGGATTTAATGGCGCCGTCATCACCGCCGCCGCAGATTCCTCCGTGTTGACTCAATACCTCAAAAATGACTCAATGGGTCTTTTTCAAATGCGAGGAAGAACTGGAATTGTTTTGGGGAAAAGCATATTTCTGACACTAAGGGGACCTTTATCTCCAAAGGGTTTCCATTATTTGGTGCATATGAATCGACTCCTGGAGATCTGTCTTGCGTAGATCATATTTTATGCAGTTAGTTCATATTTTACTCACTAGGGGGAGCTGTTTCTTGTCCAAAAAAGGGACGTGCGTATGAATCAACTGAAGGATGTCTCTTTCGTTTTATTAAGTTTTACTCTGATAGTTCCTAGGACACTTATACCAATACAACAATAATTCAATATTGCAGTACAAACTAACTTTATTACCTCCATTATCATTTACAATACTCCTTATATTATTTTACTTCGCAGTACTATCATCATGTGCAGGTGCGTTGTTGTTGTTTTTTTACAAAAAACGCTGTTTTTTGGACATAACTTCACATTTAATTGGAGGAGTTCAATCAGGGAGATTGATTGTTTCTCCTTGTTGGAGGTGAAAATAGAAGAAACCAGTCCTTTATGAGGTTCTTCATGTCCACCTCGGAGAAGTTCCACCTCTATAACTGATGAATCGGTGAGTGGAACCTAACTGAAAGTGCGTAAAAACATAAATTGGCGTTTGCTAATCTTAAATCAAAAAACTTGGACATATGGTTAAAATCAAGATCACTATAAAGACATCCGTCTGACCTTCTGACTCTTTTTTTATAGTTTGAAATCAGACCTCACGCCACCATGAAACTAATGAGAGCACCAAAGCGGAGCCCATCAGGGAGAGACTGGAAGTTCTGGGTGGAGTCGGAATGATAATAGTAGGAGGGGATAATTATTATTTTTCTGGAACTGACTGGAACTCTGACTGGAAGTAATTAACAGCTCCAGATCAACTTGGGAAGGATGTGGGTTAGATTTCATATTTGAACTGGATTTTGTTGTCAGAACATCGAATGAACCAAAAACCGAACATGTTTCATCCTAATAACCTCGTTCTGTTTGTCATTTCATGCTGAGCGCACCAACCGAGCGAGAAATCGAACCGGTAATGGAACGGAGTGTGAGGCTGAACAGGTACTTTTTACACATTTAGACGTCATCTCATTACGTTTATGGACTCACACTCGATCCTCCTGTTTTTGAATATGTGAGATAGAATCAGATGAAACGCACCAGTTATATGAAACAAACATGTCGTGTAAGTTTTTTTTGTTCATTTACATCTAACTGAGGATGAATGCAGAATTTTTGAGGAAAAAGCAAACAGCAAAAAAAAAAAGTTCAACAACTTGAAACTTGAAAGAAACTGGCAGATTTGGTTGCCGGGGAAATTCTGTAAGACAAATATTTGAAACCCTCTAGATTTGAATTACCATACTGTTAAAACATATTAGTTCTTTCCAAAATATCCGCATGTAGTTATTTCTTACATATACGTTGAATCTCAAGCAAAACCCCCCCACCCCCCCAAAAAACAGAAACCAAAACATTGTTTAGCAGTAAATGTCCTTTAATTAAATGTTTCCTTTAATTTGAATTAAAAGTTGTTTTTGTTAAAGTATTCGTTGTCACACAGTTTTATTCCGTTGAAAAAAATCCGATACCACTGATATTTTAGCAGTTTTTTGTACAACATTACAGTCAATTTTAAAAAGAAATAGAATTATTTCAACACATTATACAAAAATGACAGTTTCTGTTTTTTTTTTAAATTTCATGACTCTATTTCTCATTAAATTCTCTGAACATTTAATTGATTTTCTATTAAAAATTTTTTTGAATGTTTGTGAGGATTTAATCCACTCAAAGAGGAAGTGATATACTGTATATATATCACAGTGGGTTTAATTATTTGTATTTGTTATGGGATTTAGTTGAATTATCCACATAAGGTCATATTTTTCTTATTTTATAACCAGAGCTTTGAAAGGAATCGATCAAAATCTCCTGAAATATCTTTCCTTATTCTATTTTACTTTTTGACATAACAAATAGTCATATAGTCAATTAATTGATAACAACCTGCTGTCATTTACAATATTTTTTCCGAGAATTATACTGTATTCTAACAAATGTATGACTGCAGTCTTTGAAAAATATAAAATACATAAAAACAATTAAAGTTTCTCAACGATTATCAATTTATATCCTAGAAAATTTGAGGATAGATGGAATTTTCGTTGCTGCATAGCCTTCATGTTAGCGCGATAACTCAAAAGCTATGTCATTGATCATTTTTTAATTTTATATCTACATAGACCTAAATGTGAGGAAGAACTGGATTGATTTTTGGAAATGTCGGTTTTATAATACCAACACTAGGGGGAGCTTTATCTCCAAACATTTTCCCATAATTTTGCAACCGTCGGTACAATTTAGTCCAAATTTGGTGCATATGAATCGAATTGCATGTATATTATTTTAATCTAATTGTTCACATTTTACTGTTTTTATACAAAAAAGAATCCCCACTGTTATTCAGAAATAACTTCCAAACCGTTGGTCTGATTTAGTCCAAATTCTGTGCGTCAGGAGGACTTCAAGGAGTTTGAGGACTTCAGGGGTTTGCCTGTTCAACGCAGGGGATAGGGGCCTAGTTTATTATCTGTCCTTGCATGCAAAGACGTTTCCTCACAGGGGAGAAGCAGGAGATCTGAGGAGATGGTGGGTGATTAATAATAGAAGCTGAACAAGAGCAGACCTTTGGATCTATTAAACTGAGAATGTGAGCCCGCCCACATCGCCGCCAAGACACCCCGTTTTCCAGTAAATCCTTTTTTACCCTGAGCGCCATTCTGCTTTGAAGACGTGACTAACGGCTCCGTCACACAACCACTTCCATCACAGCTCACCGCGTGGTCAGCCGTTCTCGGCCTGCGTGTCATTTGGCGTTAATGTCATGTTTGCTTTTGAAATGTGAAACTGTACATGTGTCTCGCAAATATCAAAACTCAGCAATCAGTCAGTTTGAATCCCGGAACCAACCAACCAGAAGGTCACCGTAAAAAATCTCACAGCTGATGTCAATTAATCTGGAAGGTGCGTTTGCTTTTGTTGGAAAAAGACACGTTAGAAAAGATGAAATGACTGGAAACAGAAGAAAACATTTCCATCATTAATTTAATCAAGTCGGTCTATTTTTCTTTCGCCGCAACATCCCAACGCTACTAAACAAATCACTTTTGCCTTCAAAAGGCTGTAAAACGTTGTTGTAGTGGGGATTTGATTACCACAGCCACCTCTCCGTGGGAAGGTTGTGGGTTTGAAGCCAGAACTGGGGGCTTTCCTGTGGAGTTTCTCAAGCCCCCTAAACATTTATTCCCTTGAATATCCAGAATTAACGTGACAGATTTTAACGCTATTTTGACTACTTGTGATTAAATGGTGACTTATACGAACTTTTATTCGAGATATTTGCAACATTTCTTTTTTATTTGTATCTAATTTCATTTAATTTCGTTTATATTACCTTATTTTTTAATTTTTGTTTAAAAAAAAACAACATAAATTAATATTAAATATTTTTATCTGCTGTATTT
Source organism: Lophius piscatorius (assembly GCA_009660295.1). NCBI lineage: Eukaryota > Metazoa > Chordata > Actinopteri > Lophiiformes > Lophiidae > Lophius > Lophius piscatorius. The sequence continues at coordinate 15,741 of VRLP01003708.1, read as the reverse complement.
ATTTTGTGATCAATATTAAAACAAAAACTACTGCAAACCCTCATGAGCTTGACCATCTGACCATCTGAGGGCTCCACAGACGACTGACACATTTAAAAAAGGACTTAAAACTTTCCTTTTTATCAGAACCTATAACTTTTAATTAACATTGCTGCTTTTTGGTCATGTTTTTATATAGTTCTTATTATATTTTTATTGATGCTTTTATCTGCTTTTACCTTGTAGCACTTTGAGATTTGATCCAAATGTAAAGTGTTATAAATAAAATGTATTATTATTATTATTATTATCATTATCATTTTGCATAGACCGTTAAAAAAAGAAAAAACAGAATTTATTCACTGGTGACACACAATTAAGTATTATTGAGTCTAAAAGTTGAAAATGCTTAATTTCATTGTGGCAACAATTGAATAAATTAAAAAAAAGAAATCACTAACAATTCTCTTTTTAGAGTGTTAAATACAATTATTGGTCTTAAACACTGCAGGAAACCCATATTATTTTATTCCTGTGTTTAAGACCAATAATTGTATTTAACACTCTAAAAAGAGAATTGTTAGTGATTGCACCGATAATAAATAAAATATTTAGCTACTATTTTATATTTTAGGTATTTTAAAGCTAAATAATGTGGGACTAAAAAGTTTTTTGAACGAGAATTTAAGAATTTTCAGAGCAGGAAATGAATCTATTTCATGCTTTTAGCTTCTTATCATGCACTGTAAAAAGAAAATTGTTGATGAACTTAAAGAAATGACTTTATTTTAATTTGCTTAATTAATTTAACATCCTTAATTCCACTTGTAAATACTTTATTAATTTAATTGAGCGTTAACCAGTTGAACCATTTTTTGAGTTCATCAAAGGATTCTCTTTTTACAGTGTTCAAACTCTAATCGTAGGTATCTACTATGTCATTTTGACCATGTCGTAATTCCTGTTAAGATATCTGAAAGCAACTATATAGATACCTTGAATTGAAAAATAAACAATACAAAATATATAAAAACAAAAACATTCGGAAAAGTCGGGGTAGTCGTTAAGGCTGCCGCAGCAGATCCTTCTTGTTAATGCGATAACTCAAAAACTGTTCAATGGATCATTTTTAAATTTTATTCCCACATAGACTTTAGTGCAAGGAAGAACAGGGTTTATTTTGGGAAATGTCGGTTGTATATTTCCAACACTAGGGGGAGCTTTATATCCAAACATTTTCGGGCCATAATTTCTCAACTTCTGGTTTGATTTAGTCCAAATTTGGTTCATAAGAATCAACTTGAGGAGATCTATCCTGTAAATATATCATGTTTCACTTTAATAGTTCTTGTTTTAATCACTAGGGGGAGTTTTCCTTTCTACGAAAAAACGTTTTTTCACCTAACTACACCTTTAATTTGAGGAGTTCGATAAGGGGGGGATTGCTTGTACAATGCAGGGGATTGGGTGCTTTTCTGGGATATACCATTGCTGTAAGGGGGATTAGAGATATCTTGAATTGGAGTTATAGCTTCCAATAATTCAGAATGTCGTTTGATAAATGTAGTGTAGGTGTGAGTAACTTACCACCCGTCCGGCGTTTACCCCGCCTCTTGCGTTCTGGGACTCTGTGGAGGATAATCTGTTCTAGATAGACGGATGCTACTGAAATAACTTTATCCACATTAGCTCGACCACCACCACGTCTCTGACTCCTCCCTCCTGTCAAAAAATACAACGAAACTCAAGAAAAAGGCTGCTTTTTTGCAATAAATGAGATACAGTAAAGAAATATAAAAGAGACGTACGACTCCGGCTGGTGAGTTAAGGCTGTGGTGCTGAAATGAAAACAGAAACTGTCGTGCCGTGGGCGTTTGCAGAGATGACAGATGACACTTGAATGAGAGAATATTCAGTATATAACAGCGTTCGCTCCTCATTTTATACCGACACGCAAGCAGCCATTCGTCCTCGCTCTTTCCTGTCCGGTCTAGCCTTCTCTCTGGGAGTGGACTGAAATGAAGTTAGTTATTGTGTATCGCCTCTCTGTCGATGAAAGCCCGTCTGGCCCGACAGCTAGTCTAGCATAGCCAACCCAATCTCTACACTTTACTTTAGCTCGGTGCCAGCCTGCAAATGTCTGGCCCCAACCCGCTATCATCCGGTACTGGATGAGAAAATACTCAGACGTGTTTTTGTTTCTTTAAACCAATCACTGTCATCTTGGACCGCACTAAACTTCGGATCCAGCAATGGTGCCGATGCAAAAATGCTGAAACAAAACAAGTAGACCTTCACTTCCTAATAAGACATACGGCTACAGACCTGATTCTAACGACAGGGTGAGGCGTCGTCAAACTGTTTCATGGGTCATTTTGAAATGTTAATCCCACATAGACCTTAGCGTGAGGAAGAACTGGATTGATTTGCGGAAAGATAGGTTTTATTTTTCTGACACTAGGGGGAAAATCATCTCCAAAAGTTCCCTTTTAGTCCAGATTTGTTGATTGTGAATTGAGTCAATGAGATCTATCTTGTAAACATCGGATTTTACTCTAGTAGTTCATACTTTGCCCACTAGGGGGAGCTTCTTTTTGTCTTCTTTTTTTTTTTGAAAAACCATGGATCATTTTCAAATTGTCATACTTAAATATAATAAAATAGTGTTAGAAAGAAATGGATTGATTTTGGGAAAGGTCAGTTGAACAGTTCTGACACTAGGGGGAGCTTTATCTCGGAAGGTTTTGGGGCCATATACATCCAAATTAAGGAGTTCCATCGGGGGGGTTGCTTGCACAAAAATAAGGGGGCTCTCGGGGGATATACCCTCGCTGTCTGGGATGAGTATACCGTACATAATGACAGATGACTAGTTTTGACTTCATTCCAGAAAAACACGTTTCTTGCCTCAGCCCAACACGGAGGAGATATCTCACATCTGAGAAAGTCCGCCAGGCAGACATACAGTACCGTCAAATGCATATAGAGTGAAACGTGAGCTCCAGTACACGGATGCTGGTTCTAGCGTGAGTTTAAATGTCGGACCGTGGAGGGAGTCAGTGTGAGCGACCGTCTGCAGGTGAACTGACTCACGTGAACTCATGCCGGTACGGGAAAGCCTCGGGAAGATCAGAAACCGTCCGAGGCTACATCTGTCACCGGTGTGCTCCTCCGGGTTCCGCTTCAGGATTATAAAAACACAGGAATGTGTAAACCGAGTATGCAATACTGTAAACTATAGATCGCAATCTGGAAGCACTTTCAAGCTCGCAGACGTCCGCGTTGCGTTCTTTTTGTTTATAGATCTTTGTGTTTTTCGAAGAGCGCATCAGGTTTAATCAATCAGAAGCGAAGCTCGTTTTAAGAGTTAAAAAAAGGAGGAAGAAGAAAGAGCATGCTGTGTTTGACAAAGAGATGTTGGTCCCTATATTTTTTCTAATGATATTGTCAACAAAGAGACAGACGGGGTCGTATGGGTCACCTGGCAGGATCAAATACATCCACTTTACAGTCTTTTATAAAATGAAACATATGTGCTTATTTCCATATTTTGAAATCCCGTTTGAAGACGCCTCTAAAGAGGCAGAATCAGATGTTTGCTCGGACCCTCAGAAGAGCCCAGTTCTGTTTGATCTGCGCAAACAAAGCCACTTTAAAGTGGAAATGTACAGATGTGCTGTCGTATCAGAATTGACGGGATCACTGGAGTCCAGAAATGGGCTTCAAACAGATTCCCTGTCATAAAATCATTATGACATCATTACGATGTCGCAGAGAAACGTTCAATTATCTGTTTTTGTCTCCGCTTTTATATGATTTAAAGGAGGTTTACCAGTTTGAGGAGGGGCCGTGCAAATACAGACTTCATTAAACATGAATCACAGTCAAATAAGAAAAATAATAATCAAAGGTTGGGGTGTTAAACTTACGGAGGCGCTTTGCTGTCATGGCAGAAAATAACAAAATAATTCAGTACCACATTATAAGATGAGAGTCGTCGTTTTTACACGATAATGTTCACGTTGTTGTATAATTTTCATCTTTTCACGCGATAATTTTCACGTTTAAACAGAATAAGTTTCAAGTTTTTACATGATAATGTTCACGTTGTTGTATAATTTTCACGTTTTTACGCCATAATTTTCACGTAATAACAGAATACCTTTCACGTTGTTACGCGATAATTTTCACGTTATAACAGAATCCATTTCACGTTTTAACGTTATAATTTTCACGTTTTTATGAGATAATTTTCACCTTAAAACATAATACGTTTCACGTTTTCACATGATAATTTTCCCGTTTTAACGTTATAATTTTCACGTTTTAACGTGAAAACCTTCTTGTTATAACAGAATCCATTTCACGTTTTTATGTGCTCATTTTCACGTGATAACAGAATACGTTCCAAGTTTTAACATGCTAATTTTCACGTTTTAACAGTTTAATTTTCCCCGTCTTTATTTGATAATTTTCACGTTATAACAGAATCCATTTCACGTTTTTACGTGATAATTTTCACGTTTTAACGTTATAATTTTCCCCGTTTTAACATGATAATTTCCCCGTCTTTATTTGATCATTTTCACGTTATAACAGAATCCATTTGATGTTTTAAAAATGATAATTTTCACGTTTTAACATTATAATTTTCCCCGTTTTTATGTGATAATTTTCCTGTTATAACAGAATCCATTTCACGATTTTACGTGATAATTTTCACGTTATAACGTTATAATTTTCACGTTTTTATGAGATTATTTTCACCTTAAAACATAATACGTTTCACGTTTTCACGTGATAATTTTCGCGTTTTAACGTTATAATTTTCACGTTTTTAAGTGCTCATTTTCACGTGATAACATTCCTGTTTTACCTGAATATATTCACCTCATAACGTTATAATTAACAGGTTTTTACATGAAAATGTTCACGTTATAACGTGATAGATAAGTTTCACGTTTTATTTTTTCGTGTTATAACATAATAAGTTTCATGATTTTACATGAAAATAATCACGTCAAACGTGATCCTGAAATTTCCTTTCATGACAGCAAAGTGTTTCCGTAAAATACTTTTGACAGCTCTTTTTGTTTTAAAAAACAAAGGTGAATGATTTGTATGATAATTTATGAAAAAGGCTGGACTGCTGGTTCCATTCATTAACTTCACATTTAAACTAAATACCCATTAATCAAAGTAACCCTTATATATGAAACCGAAGAAAAATCCCAAAAGTGAAGCATCTGTCAAAACGTGTAAGTATGTGACAAAAAAAAACCTTCTCAACTCACATTTGAATGTAATATTCTTCTATTCATCATGGCGTCATGCTGGTCTGACATGTGCTTGAAGTTATGGAACATTTTGTCTTGCTGTTTGACAGGATGATGCACTGATTAGCAGATTCCTGACAGTCCCAGGAGTCGCGACCCCGCCTCCCTCCTGATTCCACATTTAGTTTGAGTGAAGAGCTGAAATATGCGACTTGTCGGTTTCCTGCCATGAATCATAATAAATGATCAGGAGGCATCGGTTAACAGGTCCTACCTCTGACATGTGTAATGCTGCACAGAGCAGGAGACCATGATGTAAGTCGGATGAGTATTTATATAGAATATCCTCTGGGGTCCAAGTGGAGAGATAATGCAAATAAAGAACATGTGTGCGTGTGTGTGTGTGTGTGTGTGTGTGTGTGTGTGTGCGTGCGTGTGTGTGAAGCTGCACACAGATGCCTCCCTACAAATAACACACTCTTCAACCTTTGCAGACTTTAAAGAGGAAGCAGCTGCAGGTGTTCTTTTTACATTCATACAGATGCCCAACACAAACAAAGATGAACACACACATGCACATACACACACACACACACACACAGACGCACACACACACACAAACCACACACACAGACACACAGACACACAGATGGACGCACAATCACACATGCTCACACACACACACACAGACGGATGCGCACACACATGCACACATACACACACAGATGGACACACGCGCACACATGCTCTCACACACACACGCAGACGGATGCACACACACGCATGCACACGCACACACACACCCACAGATTGCGAACACGCACACATGCTCACAAACGCACGCAGACGGATGCACATGCACACACACATGCACGGACCCACACACAACCGCACGAACACACACACATGCATATGCACAATAAACACATGCACACACACACACAAACAAATGCTCACACACCCACCCATGCAAACGCATATCTAACAAAAACATACCCACACATATCTACACAAATATGCTTACACACACACATTCACAAAAACAAACACACACACATACGTGCACACTTACAAACATACATACACACACAGAAATCATTGAATGTGGATTATCCATCTTTCTGGAAGATTTTCACAAAATGCATATTTCACCTGAACATCAAAGTAATTAGTATCTACGTCTAAATAAGCTGGAAAAAAAGAACCTTGTTGAATTAAGTTCAAGAGCCAGATATCTTTTGTTGACTTCACTTCTCCGAGTCCGCCTTACTTTCTTATTATTTATGTTGTCCCTGAGATGTTTTTATTGTTTTATGTTTATATATGTTTATATATGTTAATATATGTTTATATATGTTAATATATGTATATGTCTATACACACATATTGTTTTTTTACTTAAATTTTCTTTTATTCAGTTTAACGTGTGTTTTTTGCTGCACGGCATTCAGAGTGGAAGGCAAAAGAAGAATTTAATCGCCATGGGAAACTTTATTTTTTCAGTTTTAACTGTTTCCATGACAACAAACACTTTGACTTTTATATTTTAAGCTGAATGTGTTTGTTTTTGTAAGTTCAATCGTCATTGCCACCGCCCTAAAAACACAAACCAGATTTCATGGATCCTTTTCAAATTTTAGACCCACATAGACCATAGTGCGAGGAAGAACTGGATTGATTTCACGAAAGGTTGGTTGTATGTTTCTTCCAGTGGGTGAAGCTTTATCTCCAATTATTTTCCGGCCATAATTTCTCAACCGTTATACTGATTTAGTCCAAACCGGTGCATCTATCTGGAATATATCTTATTTTACTCTAATAGTTCATATTTAACTCACTAGGAGGTTTAAAAAACAATGTTTTTTGGACATAAATTACTGACTGTTGGTCTCATTTAGCCCATATTTGGTGCATCTGAATCAACTTGAGAAGATCTATCTTGTATATATCTTATTTTACTCTAATTGTTCAAATTTTAATCACTAGGTGAGCTTATTTTTAATGAAAAACACTGTTTTTCAGATATAACTTCCCCCTTAAATAAGTTCAATCAGGAAGATTACTGTACAAAGCAGGGGACTGAGGACCTTTCAGGGAAATTCCTTTTGCTGTCGTCCCCCAACAGAAGCCCCTTTCTTTAATCATAAAAACAGTATTTTTTCATAACTAAAAAAAAAATATATATATATTTTTTTAAAAACGAATAAAAATCGATTAGAACATACCAGATTAAAACATATAACATCCACATCTAAAGGCCGATTTTTTTTCAAATGTTTATGTGAATTTTATCATTCAGATGTTTTTACGGAAGGTTATTATATATAAATGTTGTTGTTTTTTAGCTGTATGTGGACCCAGCAGCATACATCCAAACAAACAAACAAACAAATAAACAAGAGGTAGATACTCTGTTATCAGGGTGTTTTTTTAAATTAATTTCTTTGATAATCTATAGAAGACAACTTTCAACAGTTTTTTATTTTGACAGTTTGAAGAGAACAAACTTTACGCTGACCTCTTTAGCATACATCCAGACTTAACAGAAAAGTGATGGAGATGTTTGGAGAAGAAAAAGTAACCGTAGATTCTGGCGGGCTCCCATATGGAACTTTATTTCTTAAAGTTTTACGTTCTCCAGGTGTCTCACTGTTGGAGTAACCCAATTAAAATACAAAAAACAAACGAGCAAAAAAACAACAATAAACCGGGATGATACCACTTAAATTTCCCAGGTCACTACATGACCTTTGCTTTATTCCTGTCCAGGAATGGAACTTTTCGGGGAAACTGTAGGGGACTAATATTTCTGGAAAGATTGTTTTAATGTTCTTCTGTGTTCTCTCTCCTCTATCGTCTCCATCTTTGGTTTGATCCCTCTGCCTCCTGATTTGTCTTCAACTGTGAGGAAATTGAAAACTGATGCATGATGGTACGCCTGAACGTGGCGGAGGGTCACCACAGAACAGAAGAGTTAAACGACAGCATAAATCCTTTTCTCCACTAGGAAGCGCTTTAGCCGCTCTGGGTAAAAGTATAACTTTCTTCAAGAACATAAAAGACTTATTTGTAACTTTGTTGATCCCAGAATTGGGGATTTTCTTTTATTTCAGTTTCTCTCCTCCCCTTATCATTATATTTTCATAGATTGATCTCCAATCACAAATTAGATCAAAATAATCCATATAAACTCAGTTTTTTGTTACATAAGTGGTTCTCTACACTGTAAAAAAAAGAAAAGAAAAAGAAAAGAGCAAGAATTGGTTCACTAACAGACAATTAAATGAAATATTATTGATTAAAAAAAGTTTGAAAAATTCTTGATTTAATAGTCTAACTGGTGGGAATATTTAAAAAAAAGTCTCTTTTTACAGTGTGTAATATTTCTGTTGAAACGCTCCAGAGATAAAATAATATCAGATTCTTGAACTAATAAGCAACAAATAATATGTTTTAGACTTTGTTTTTTTGTTTTTTTGAAGGTAAAACTGAAAAAAAATGTTGTTTTTAAAGATATAAAGAATGTCTAAAGCTAGAATTTATCGTGCACTGTAAAAAGAAACTTGTTGATAAACTTAAAGAAATTACATCAGCTATAACCTAAATGAAATTAAGCAAGTTTGAGTCCAAAGTTTTAATTCCAGTTGTAAATCCTTAATTGAATAGAGTTTTACCAGTTAATGTATTTTTGTTTTTACACTTTTTACAGTGTAAGCCTACTCAACAACTTTTTGTCACTTCACTGTAAAGTAAAATATATAATATACATTAATTATATCTCTAACTTTAATGTTGAAATCCCTCTAAAACTAAGAAGACTGAGTAATTTTAATATCTTAGATATTCGAAATTTTATCATAAAACGACAAATTGTTTGGTCAAGCATGTTTTTAAACAGTAAAGAAAATCAGAATATAATGAAATTATTTCAAGATCTGTGTTATATGAAAAAATTGTCTATTTTAATTAGATTAGCGCAGTCTTCTTCTCTTTTTAAAGAATGTTGTAAGAAAACTATTTGACCCTTATTGGACTTGTTTGGTTGAATAAAGTTACATAATTGTGTCTAGTAAGTCCTCACATACTAAAATATGCCCTCCAAAAAATCAGATAGTAGTAGAATATTCTCATTAGCCATGGTTAAAGCCTCCTCCTCCTCCTCAGACCTGTGGTGTCCCCCAGGGCTACGCCCTAGGCCCCTTACTCTTTAGCATATGCATGCTGACACTGGGTCAGACTATAAACTGGTTCAGGCACATTTTTTTAAATAAGAAATGGCGACTCAAAATATGCAAAACCAAACAGCTGAGCAGGACATTAAAGAATTTATATGAAAACTTGTTAAAGGTCCAAAAGTCCCTTAAGTTGACGCAGCGTAACCGTCTTGAGTAAAGCCAACAAATATAAGAGGTAGATGAAGAATGACCTAAACCGGTTCCCATAGGGCAACAGAAATTTAAAAAAATCTGTCCAAATCTTAATCAATCATTGAATAATTGTCGGAGAAAATATGATTTTTTTTGCATGCTGGGAAGTTAACAGGTCATCATCTTTGTGGAAAGGGATGACGACTTTAAAAATATGAGGGAAGGTGAGGAGATAATGTTACAATTGCTTAATACAGTTATATGTTGGTCGTATAAAAGTCGGTTATTTCCAACTTAACAATGTTGTTAAATTATATCTAACACAATTCAGCTGTGGCGAAATTGTTGACATAACCAGGCCAAGAAAAATCCAACTGATTCTTTTTTTTTTTTTTAGTGTGTTCGGGATTAAAATAAACAGATAAGGTCAAAAAGAAGACAAGAAAATGTTAAACTTGGCTTTTATGACTACAAAGAGAATGATTCTGTTAAACTGGAAGATTTGTTAAGGAAAATGTTTTTCAGTAGAATCGTGGTTAGAAAAATGTCATCACCTCCTCAGTGTGGAACATTTGGCCTATTTGATAAGTGAAAAAAAAAAAATACAATTCTGAAAGCAATTTGGAGCAGATTTGGAAATTCTGTTCTATGCATCAGACATAATTGTGAAATTCTGTCTCCCCATATATATGCAGACCACAGGATACTGGATATCCCTTCGCCCCTCCACCCCACAATGTTTTTGGTTTTTGTGTAATATATTATAATTTATTTTTGGTTTATATGGAATTCTTAACTTTTGGTTGTAGTTTTTTTTTAAACGAGTTTATTTAAATTACACTCAATTAATTCATAAAATATTTTTTTATTAAATCAAAATCCATTCATAAGACTAACTTAAATGTATTTTCCAAACAAAATAAAGAGTTCATTTCTTACAAAAAATATATATTCTTCCGTTGAAGAAGACAGAAAAGATGTATCTTATGTGCTTAAATAGTCTTATATAATTATTACCTTCCAGTTTTTTTTGTTTTTTTTAATCTACCAGGGTAGGACAATCCATCCGTGCCTCCTCTCGGGTGATTCTGGAGACATCTTGTGTGTAAAACTGTAAATAAAACAGGTGTGTGAAATGAAATCTCGGCGGTGGGCTTTTATTAATGGGGCTAGTCATAATATTAGTGGTGGTTTTGGGTTTTTTTGTCCTGCAGGTATTGTAAATCCCAACGCTCCCAATGTTCTACAGGCTTCCACACCTTGTTTATTGACATGAATGATGTGAGCGGAGACTTTAAGGCCTCCGTGTCGCGCGGGCAGAAGGAGAGGTTTGATGTTAATCACGCAACAGCTGTGTGTGTGTGGGAGCGCGCGCCTGTGACGGGGGGGGGCATAAATGGAGGGAGGGGTATGCAAACTACCCAGGGGGTAGGTGGAGTTGCCCTACAGAGATGCTCACACACACATTCACGTACGAGCGCGCGAGAGAGAGAGAGAGCGAGAAAGAGAGAGAGAGAGAGAGTGGGTAGCGCGCGGAGGAGTTTGGAGACAGTTTAACTTGTCGGTCCTTCCCACCGGATCCATCTTCCCCACTCAGACCCTGACTTGTTCAGGTACGTGGGCGCGTCACGGACCCGTGGAAACCCCTTTGGATAAACTTTTGCAGAACTCCTTGAAGAGGGGGGAGATGCCGAGGAGGAGGTGCGGAGAGAGGTTGGCGTGACCTTGCGTAAACTCCCAATGACCACCTCTCTCGGTCCCAAACGCACGTGAAGAGATCGTCCATGTCCAGGCTCGAGCCAGCATGACTCTGCCCGGCGGTCTGTGGGTTCAGCTCAGTCCAGTCGACCGCATGGAGCCGCAGCTGTGGGGTTAACCGTGTCCACGCGCTGAGTGGAAGAGTTGCTGCGAGACCTAGTGAAAAGACGAGCGACCGTGCCGAGCCTTGCGGAGAGTTACGATGCGGGGTTCTTTGAGCGCCTTCGTTCAGTCCTGCGTGATTCTGCTGGTCCGAGCCGAGCAGTGGAGGCTGGAGGAGTCCACGGACTGCGAGCTCCACAGGAAGGTAAGCCGACATCCAGTCAGGATAAAAAAAAAAAAAATGCGCAAAGTAGCTTCAGATTAGAGAATCATCTTTAATAATCTGAGTATTAAGTGTCAGCAAAATCTTTATAAAATGTCATTTTTTCCGTATTTAATTCTACATATTTTATCCAGAGTTGCTTCTTGCTGTCTAATCCTTTGATTTTGGAACAGCGATGCTATTTTCCACTTTTTTTCAAGCTGTGTTTTTTTTTTTTTATACGTTTTCAATAACTGCAGTTCACAAAAGTATAACAGAGTTTAAGACGCCTCTCACAATTTTAAAATGTTTTTTTTTGTTGCTTAAATTACAACTTTCTGGTCCTGAACTACTTTAATTTATATTTAGACTTTTTTTTTGGACAGATTTGAATCTTTCCTTTTTCTTTATATTTACCTGCTCTTTATTCCAACTCCTATATTTCTATGTATAAAGTTTAGTTTTCAATCAGTCGAAATCCTTCATGCATGCATGTGTATTTGGGAAATACCATCGATTAAAAACTCACTTTCGTATTTACCAATCGAATGTATAAAAACTTATTTTTATACATTAGATTTCAGTCATGCGTTTTAAACCTTTGGATCCTAAGATCAAACCAGCGTGATTATTAAACCTAATAACAACCCTCCAATTTTTTTGGATGATGGGGGGCGTCAGTAAACTAATAAAGCCTGTGAAAGTGGAGAAATAAGTGTGCTTGTTATGTAAAAGTCAGCGTTAACCCCTTAAACTTAACCCTAACCTGACCTCCGGGTTCATCTCCTAACCTAACCCTAAATGTTTGTTACGTTCACTGAGTTAAGGAGACGTAACTGTCGGGTCATAAAGGTGATGTTGTGCCCATAAAACATTCTAAACAGCGCTTTGTTGGACTTTAAATCACACGGTGTGGACCGGCTGAGGGGTTTTCAGACTCCTTTCATTCACACGGACCGTCTGAGGGTCGGATCCAGCAGACGCAGGAAGGCGGCATTCGTCTCGCAGCCTGACGTGTGTGTTGTTTGTTTGGCACTCGGGTTCTAAGTGGCCCGTTAATGGGTCATTATCAGTCAGTTAGCCGTCTGTGTGGTAAACAAGAGGAGCACAGACGGAGTACTGGTGTTAGACAGACCCATTTCTTTTAGAACCTTGGAGATGTTTCGCCTCAGTTCTGAGGGTGCTTCCAGAACCTTCTCATTCGATTGTTGAGGGGGCTTCATGGCAGACCCATTATTTCATGTAAAGTGATCAACGCTGAACATCTTCTCATCTTGTTCTCTTTCCTCCAAGCAAACCGACCTGAACTCCTTCCTGTGGACCATCAAGCGAGACCCCCCCTCGTATTTCTACGGTACCATCCATGTCCCCTACACGCGTGTTTGGGACTTCATCCCTGAGAACTCCAAGCAGGCCTTCCAGCAGAGCAACATCGTCTACTTTGAGCTGGACCTCACGGACCCTTACACCATCTCCGCCCTGACCAGCTGCCAGCTGCTTCCTCATGGGGAGAACCTGCAGGACGTTCTGCCCAGGGACATCTACCGCAGACTCAAAAGACACCTGGAGTACGTGAAGCTCATGATGCCTTCATGGATGACCCCGGACCAGAGAGGTAAAGGACTCTATGCGGACTACCTCTTCAACGCCATCGCCGGCAACTGGGAGAGGAAGCGGCCCGTTTGGGTGATGCTGATGGTGAACTCACTGACCGAGGCAGACATTAAGACACGAGGGGTGCCGGTGCTGGACTTGTACTTGGCCCAGGAGGCGGAGAGGATGAGGAAGAGGACAGGGGCGGTGGAGAAAGTGGAGGAACAGTGCCACCCGCTCAACGGACTAAACTTCTCCCAGGTGAGATTTGCCTCTTTTACCTTTTTTTTCCTTCGTTCTCAGCCGTGTTTGGCATCGTCTTGGTTTTTCTATGAGACCTCTTAGAGATCAGAGAACAAAAAAACTGTTTGGATTACAGGGTTCTGTTAGATTTTTGTAACAAACCGTCTATTTGCTTAATGAGATTTTCCACAACAATGTGCGTCAGGACACTTATGGAAAAGTCACGGCGTGCATAACTGCCGTTAAACCCTCCATAACCAATATTACGACAGTTATTATAGGGATAATTGGTTAATTCACTCGTATCATGGAGGTTTGGGTTCTATATCGCTCAGTTGAGTTCAAAGATTACTTGACTTTTTGATGAAATGTGGTTACTAATGAACGTTAGTTAGTGAAGACATCTTGAATTTTAATGTATGTGTGACTTTCAATCCTGATTATTAGCTACTGCAGGAAAAATGTGGCCCAGCTCCGATTTATTTATTTATTTATATTTTCGTTCCTATGACTTTTTCATAGCAGTGTGAACGGCACCAACCACATGGGATCTGATCTTTGGCAAGTTCTGATATGAGCCAATGGAATCGTCGTCTTCGCCTTACATCAGCCTCCACAGATCCTTTGTGTTAGCGCAATAACTCAAAAACTATTTCATGAATCATTTTCCAATTTTATTCCTTGATAGACCTTTGAGAGGAAGAACTGGATTGATTTTGGGAAAGGTCTATTGGATATTTTCAACACTAGGGGGAGTTTTATCTCCAAATGTTTTTGACCATTATTACTCAACCGTTGGACCGATTTTGTCCAAATTTGGTGCGTATGAATTGAATAACTTGAACTTTCTTGTCTATTTCATATTTTACTCTAATAGTTACAAATATACTCACCAGGGGGAGCTTGTCTTTTTGAAAAACACTGTTTTTTGGAGCTAACGTCACATTTAATTTGAGGAATTCTATCAGGGGGGTTGACGTTCAATGCAGGGGATTGGGGGCTGTTCGGGGGATATACCCCTGGTGTTGGGTGTGACAGGCTGGGCCTGGTTAAGCCAATAACGTGGACTAGCATTACATCACAGTTGAGAAAAAAACAAAAAACTGTTTTTATGAGCTTTGTGGCTCATCAGAACAATTTTTGGGTTTGGTGTGTGAGGATAAATTGGTGGGGAGATTACTATGATATTACATCCAAGTTCTTTGCCATGTGGATGCACTCACGGTGGCGAGCGCATCATCATTATCTCATTGTCTCCTTCGCCAAGGTTATAATGTTTGGAACTGGAGAACATACCCTTCTTCTACCACACTCCCGCTTTTAAACAAACTTAATGGCTTTGATGAAGCGTGGTAGAAGTTCTGAAAATGTTACAAGAAGAATCCAAAAAATTTTGGTTTTATGGTATAAAGGAACAGAAATAATTGTTTTTTTCCATCCTGTTATTAAACACTAACACATAAGCATCTTGATTGATTTTCATGGAACCGGGTGATGGTTGGGACATTTGCCCTAGAGGAAAATAATCAGATTTCGCCAGACCCAAACCCAATATTGATTCCAGAATGCTTCCAAATGCTAGGGTTAGGTCTATTATGAGGGTCAAACTATCGTTGTACTGTCTCTGCGGAGGGTGCTGCTCTATAATTGCTGGCTAGTTTGTCAATGCAGCTGTTTGTAACATCAGTGGTCCAGAAACAGGAAATGCATTTCACAAGCTGAACATGAAGGTGTGTTTGTCATTATGAGGTCAGGGCATTGTTGCTTCGTACATTTCTAAACCTTGAGGCAACAATTCAAATTTACACCGACCTAAAAAAGCATCTAAATCTATGAACATGACTCTGAGAATTTAGGCCTAATGTAGCTGTGGCTTTATGGTGGCGTATTCATGTCCTAATCACTTCATCATGGTGAAAGTAGGATATTTTAGATTTTTTTGGGGGGGTTGCAGATTTTACGAAATGTGTGGGAAAAGATTGGGTTGGTGCATGTGGATCCTTTATTCATACCAACGTTTGGAAAGTCCTGTTTTTTTTTTTTACCAGAACTGTTTTTTGCAATTCTAACTGAAGTCCCTCGAGAATTTTTTTTAATTTATTTATTTTTTTGTATCATCAAAAGATAATCAAGTTTTATATATATATATATATATATATATATATATATATATATATATATATATATATATATATATATATATATATATATATATATATAT
>VRLP01003707.1:0-59835 GCA_009660295.1 Lophius piscatorius | reverse complement strand
TCACCATTGGACAAGGATGAATTCAATCTAATGGCTGCATTGCTACCATCCTGCCCCAAAAGTAGTAGCATATCAGGCATCCCCTCAATTACACAACCAGCCAGAGCAAGTTGTGGGTCAGAAAATACGATCAGCCTTTTAAGCTCTGGCTCTGAAACGTCTGGCATCCAAGGTGTTCCATCATCAGTGGATTTTTTAAGTGAAAACAAGGATATAGAGCGCAAGACCCCAAAGGAAACCCTCCAAAAACTCGACACAGGCGTGAATGAAAGAGAACTTCAGAGCAATAACATGAAGGAAATGTCAGCATTGGCATTAACTTGTCCAAAAGAAAGTTGCTCTCCTGGATTCTCTCCTGCTGTAGAACCTACAGTAAGCAATAATGGGTTTAGTTTGATCAATCACCTTCCATCTTGTCCTCCTGTCTCTGGTATGGCTGGTTTTCCTTCATTGCAGAAAGCTGAAAGCAAAGACTGGGACACACGTCATGAACCGTTATGGGAGAAGCAAATTGAAAAAGAGTTTCTGTTACGACTGGAAACCAATAGAAAGGACAAAGACACTAAAGGGATTGTTTCTCTTGTAACAAGTTGCCCAAGAAAATCAATCATCTCTGGTTTCCCCTCTGTGCCAAACCCCAGAAACCCAGAAGATGCGGACAGGACAGATATGATCTGTCTTTCAAGATTATGCTCGAAGGTCTCCCAAATACCTGGATTTTGTTGTTCTCATAATTCCACAGAGTGGACACTGAGCAGGGAGCCAATATTTAAACCAGGCATGAAAGAAAAACGGGTGCAAATGAGTGACACGAGCGAAAGAGTCAGAATGGGAAAGAAAGAAATGGTCTCTCTGGTACCATCCTGTCCAAAAGACCCACGGGTGCCAGGATTTCCTTCTCATCCAAATCCCCCAACTGCGTTTTTAACATCAAATATTGTCAACCTTTCAACAATGTGTTCTCAGTTTTCCAATATACCTGGATTCCCATCCATCATTGAAGCCAGTACAAAATCCTGGGTATCTGAACAACAGCCACTATTTGAGAAGCAAATAAAAACTGTACTTACCTTGAGAGTGTCACCATTGGACAAGGATGAATTCAATCTAATGGCTGCATTGCTACCATCCTGCCCCAAAAGTAGTAGCATATCAGGCATCCCCTCAATTACACAACCAGCCAGAGCAAGTTGTGGGTCAGAAAATACGATCAGCCTTTTAAGCTCTGGCTCTGAAACGTCTGGCATCCAAGGTGTTCCATCATCAGTGGATTTTTTAAGTGAAAACAAGGATATAGAGCGCAAGACCCCAAAGGAAACCCTCCAAAAACTCGACACAGGCGTGAATGAAAGAGAACTTCAGAGCAATAACATGAAGGAAATGTCAGCATTGGCATTAACTTGTCCAAAAGAAAGTTGCTCTCCTGGATTCTCTCCTGCTGTAGAACCTACAGTAAGCAATAATGGGTTTAGTTTGATCAATCACCTTCCATCTTGTCCTCCTGTCTCTGGTATGGCTGGTTTTCCTTCATTGCAGAAAGCTGAAAGCAAAGACTGGGACACACGTCATGAACCGTTATGGGAGAAGCAAATTGAAAAAGAGTTTCTGTTACGACTGGAAACCAATAGAAAGGACAAAGACACTAAAGGGATTGTTTCTCTTGTAACAAGTTGCCCAAGAAAATCAATCATCTCTGGTTTCCCCTCTGTGCCAAACCCCAGAAACCCAGAAGATGCGGACAGGACAGATATGATCTGTCTTTCAAGATTATGCTCGAAGGTCTCCCAAATACCTGGATTTTGTTGTTCTCATAATTCCACAGAGTGGACACTGAGCAGGGAGCCAATATTTAAACCAGGCATGAAAGAAAAACGGGTGCAAATGAGTGACACGAGCGAAAGAGTCAGAATGGGAAAGAAAGAAATGGTCTCTCTGGTACCATCCTGTCCAAAAGACCCACGGGTGCCAGGATTTCCTTCTCATCCAAATCCCATAACTGTTTTTTTAACATCAAATATTGTCAACCTTAAATCTCCTCAATTTTCCAAAAAAACAGGATTCCCATCAGCTCAGATGGATATGAGTCAAGGATGGTCACCATTGACGATGCTACAATCTGACACATCAAATGGCAACAAGCAGATATTGAAGAATATGGTTCCCAGTGTACCATCCTGTCCTAAAAAGTCAAAGATTACAGGTTTCCCATCGATTGCAAATCCCAAAATAGTGTGCAATGGCCAAAATCTAGTTAATTCCCTTCCTTTGTATCCTAACATTTCTATCATTATCAGACATAAAGAAGAAAAATGGTTTGCTGAACTGGGTTCATTGATGCAGATACCCCCAAAGATTCAGTCTGGGCATTCCAGTTCATTAATTAACATAAATAATCCTAACAACATGCTCTCTTTGGTTTCTTCTTGCCCACGTTCATCAAAGATTCCAGGCTTCCTGTCTAACCCCCGTTATGATATACATAATCTTGTCCCAACTTGTCCCAAAATGTACAGTTTTCCTGGAATTGCATCATTGAACAATGCCTCAAACCTCCAATTGCTCTTTGTTCCACCCTCTTTCTGTGATAACCCATCAAATGAAACAGTTAATATGACACAAATTGACACAAGTCCAAATCAAGATGGAGTACAAGTGAAAGCAATGTTGGCCTCTGCACCAGCTAACCCAGAGGCATCACGGATCCCTTGGTCCCCCTGTACACCTCAAATCAATCCCTGGACTGAATTCAGAATGCAAGGATTTACATCCATGAGAACATCCCCAAGCATAGATTGGCTAAATCAGACAAAACCAATTTTAAGAACGCCTCGGAAAAAAAGGACTGAAATGATTATGTCGCTTGCTGGACCGAACCAACCATATTGCTCCAACTTGAAAGGCATGGTATCGTTTGTGGCGTCCTGCCCAAAAGAGGCCAGAGTACGTGGGTTTCCCTCCGCACAAGTTGCCAACAGACCTCCAAACATGGGCAGCTTATACAACTCTGCTTCATGTGTTTCAAGCATCCCAGGTTTTCCATCGGCAAGGATGCTTAGCTGGGAACATGCAAATATGCAGCCTAAGATAGCACACAACCAGTCCATATGTGAGAAGCTGCAGAACAAGAAGATAGCAATATTTCCAGAAAAACATATTTGTACACAAGAAGAAATAAACTATATGGTAAAAATGGCTCCTTCATGTCCATATTCGACTCAGATTCCTGGCTTCCCAAGCTTCCATTGGCAATTTAATCCAACAGAGAAAGTATCATTGACTATTCCATCCCCATGTTCTGTAAAGACGCACGCATCACAAGAATCTCTCCGTGTGCAATCAAGTCAGCCATATCTCGAAGTTAAAGGAACTCCTAGTGCTCCCTCCACATCTTCCATCATGCCCAGCACAACACTTGAATATGGTGAGACATTTAACGGGTGCAAATTCAGTTCTCATCCACCTTTTCAGATCTGGCTTCCTTTTATGTATTTTACTGTTTTTGCTTTTATGACAGACAGCAAATTAAAAAGAGATGCACAGGAAAACACAGACCTTTCTGTAGATGATGGGTAAGTACAGGAACTCAGTGCTCTTGCATTGTTTGCCGTGTCGAACGGCGAGTGTTTTGAGCAATATCTATTGGCTTTAGTTACTGGACAAAGGAATGGTGTGACGTTTGTATTTAATTATTTTTATTTCTGTTTTTTTCTGTTTATTTTGTGTATTGTAATGCTATATGAGTTCACTGGCTCACTATTAAAATATTAATATTTGGGTCTTCAGAAAGTCAAGTTTAGCAATGGAAACCCAAACGAATCCACTGGACTCATCAGAGCCAGCAGGACTCTTTGGTTGGGAGGTACTGGAAGTGGAGGGAACAACAACAGAAAGACAAACAGAATCCTTGTTAGCAAAAGAGGAAGATACATTGGGATTAGTAGAGACTATTGTGGGTGTTTTTCACAAAGGGTAAGTCTCCGCCTGGTCTGAAACTAACAGTATGATTCATAGAGACAAATGTGCAACAGAAATTGGAGATTGGAGTAAAGTTAATGATATAGTTAATTCATTCTATGTTAAAATGCAGATTTTTGGCTTTGGATAGCTTTTTCCCCCCAAATGTACAATTCTGCTTTAATTGGCATGGGAATGGATCATACCTTCTCCAATAGTCACTGGTTTCTAGAATTATTTTCTTTTGTGTATTAAAACCATTGCTTTTGCATGGTTCTGGATGTCACTCACTGTCTCTATTATCCATGTTTCACAGTTATGAAACTGTAGCATCCATTTTGGGGCCATCCGACTCGTATTTAGCTGACTTTGATCAACAGCCCAAGAAACTCCTCTCCATGGATCTGGAAGACAAGCCTTCGACTCTTCCAGATCGTCTTTTTCCACACTTTGTGAACAATACTACTCCCATAGGGAAGACAGATGACCAATTTGTAGACTCTGACAGCCAACTTAACATTGAGCATCCAGCTAGTGCAACGCCTGACATGTGGCAATCGTTAGGTTGTAGATCAGCAAGTTCATCACCGGATACCGACAGTGAGGAAGAGTATTTGGTAAGTGAAAACCAGAGGGAACGAGTACAGTTGACCGACGCAGATATTGCTGAAATGTTGAAGGATGTAAGTGAACAAGTAGAGGAAGAAGAGGCACCTCTTGATCAATGGTATACAAAGGAGAGATCATTGACGGGACGGGACTCATCTTTGTGTATGGAAAGTTCTTTAGCAGCAGACCAGATGGAGACAAAACAGGATGACATTAGAAAAGGTTCTACTTCATCACAGCAGGATCACGGGTGAGTGCCGAGAGACAAGGATCTAGTGAAGTTTGTTGTTGCACGGTGTGACAATGTAAATTTCAGAATGAAATGATGTCTTGCATATGAGTGCAAAATATTCCGGATTTTGTGATGGTCAACAATCGGTTCTGAAAGCTGTAAGGACTGGCATTGGCGTGTGGTTTGGCAGTTGCATGGTGATGGGACCATCATTGATGTTGATTACATCTTTTGTTCTTCATGTAGTCCTGTACCATTTCATTTAAAGCAGAATATCGAAAAGTCAGTTTTGTTTTTCGTTGTTCTTTTTGGAATGTACATCGGGACAACCTTTTTCTGTGATTTGATATCATACTAATAAAAATGGCTGCATGTAAAGGAAGTCTGGCAAATTCTGAAGCTTCTTCCTTCTTTTCCTTAAGCCTCCAACAAACAAGTATGGAAAAAATTTCAGCCACTTCCCTGCAGACTGCATCCAATGAATTCTTGACAGATTCCAATGCAAAAAAAGGGATGATTGTGCAAAAACCTGCAGAGTTGCATCCCATCGGTGTAGATGGACAACACACTGACCTCGCTGTCCCTCATGAAGGCAGACAGCCCAGTAGAGTAGCTCCAGAACCTCACCAGCAATGGTGTGATCAAAAGGAAAACTCTGTTTCTTTACAACTACTGAGAGGGAAGGATAGATTAACACAAGACAATGATCAAGAGTCTGATCGCTTTTCTGTCAAACTTCTCCCTGAGGTTCTTCCAGACCATTCTGTAAACAAAGATGTTGGGGTGAATGTACACGTCGAAGGAAGTACTGGTACTAAAGTAACACAGGACTATGATCGACAAGAAGAAGAAAATAAATCCATGGGAATACCTCCTTCATTTGTGAAAGGAGGAGATTGTCTTTTGCCACCCAAAGTTCCACAGAGAACTTCCCCTTGCAAGCTTCTAAGGAGAAAAGATGAAGTCACTGAAGAGGCAGAACCTAATGACGAGCAGAATTTGAAAGCTCAAGTACGTTCCACCACAGATTATGTTTCCCCTCAACTTTCTGAGGGAAGTTTTGATGTCTCCAGTGCTCCTGAACCGTTACAGAGGATCGATAATCTCCATCAAACAGACACTGAGAAGGTCCCTTTACAGTCTTCCCTCCGTCTGGTGGGGGATCGACCTTCTCCGTCTGCAGAACTAGTCCCTGTAAAGTTGAAGAAAGGCAGGTTAACTACTGAGAGCAATGTTCATGATACTTTAGAGGAGGCTTCAGAAAAAACATGCATCCCTGTACCAAAAAGGAGAGGGAAGAAACATCTCAGTGGTTTGTTCACAGGTGACATTGCAACTTCTGGAGCAGA
The DNA here is from genome assembly GCA_009660295.1 of Lophius piscatorius. NCBI lineage: Eukaryota > Metazoa > Chordata > Actinopteri > Lophiiformes > Lophiidae > Lophius > Lophius piscatorius. The sequence goes on along the minus strand of VRLP01003707.1, from coordinate 53,691 downwards.
CACAGTAGCCGACACAGTCGGTCATGAATCAGCCCAACAGAAGGTACAATCGCGCTTCCCGGTTCCCTTGCCTCGCACCAAAAGACATCCCAGTGCAACTTATTCAGATGGCTCACGACCAGTAGACAAATTATCCCACCAAGGAATGGAATGCCCTCAGAGAAACCCAGAGGGTACAACAGTCAACGAGGAAGCAAAGGTTCCAGGTGTGCTGTCTGATGCAGATTCTGGAGAAAAGGATCCTTCATCTATGTTGGAACAGGAAGTTTTAGCTGCAATGGAGGAAGACTTTCCTCAGGCAGACTCTGCAGAGGACTCGAAGAAGGCACTTGATGAGATGATTGAAGACTGGACCTTTACCGATGAACCGATGGATAGACAAGATGTCATTGAGAAGGATCTAGAAAGAGATGTTGATAGGTCTTTTGCTCCTGCTGGGTCATCTTCACAGGATAACTGGTTGCACGTAGAGAATAAAAGCTGTGAAGCAATGGAAATAATAACCAGGAGCGAAATAAGGGGTGAAGAGTTGGACTTTGGCTTTGTGTCTGTAGATGTAGCTGCTGGAGGCTCAGAGGAAGGAAGGTAAGAATAATTAGTAGACGTTCAAGTATTGGAGGTGCAATAATTACCGAGAAACATTCTATAAATGTTGTGTGTCGTCTTCTGTCTACACTCTAGAAATACATTTTGCCATTCTTTGTTTTTTTTGTGTTTACAGGCAAAGGGAGGGAGCAGGAGAACCGGGACAGCCTGTGCCTTTGACAAATGAAGACAAATTACATGAAGCTGAGGAACCGTCAACACCTCAGAAGAGATCTGCCGACGAGACCGTTTCTTCACAAGTATGTTTATATGTTTACTTTTCAACAAATATTAACCCTTCAATGTTCTTAGAAAGAAGAAAAAACTTGAAAAGTGCTTTTTTTCGGGGCATTGATTCTTTTAATACCTTGTTCCCTAAATTTACCAAAAAACATGTTTTTAAACAGTAAAAGAAAAAAAATGACTAATACGATTATTTCATAATTACATTTTGTATTTCATGAACAATAGTTAATTATAATTAGATTAGCCCGGCATTTTGGTAATAGCGAAAACTTTTTGACCCTTATTAGACTTTTTGGGTTGTATCAAGTGACATTATTGTGTTTTGTAGGTCCTCACATGTCTTAATGTGCCATAAAATCAGACTTATTGAGTAAGACTTTCTCAATAGCCATGATTAATGGCTCCTCCACGGTGGCCCTTTTAACCCGTGATGTCCCACAGGGTTCCATCCTTGGCCTCTTACTCTTTAGCATATACATGCTGCCACTGGGTCGTATTATCAACAGGTTCAGTCACATTTCTCGTTAAGAAATAGTGACTCAAACCGAGCAGCTGAGCAGGACATTGAAGGGTTGATAAATAAAGGTGTTTAATAAGCAGAATGTTTCTCGTGGTAAAGTTAACAGAATCACGTTCATATTATATTGTATGGTAGACGTGGACCACCAGAAAGGCGTCAGCAGCTAGTGTTCTTTTAATGCCAGTCCCTATCCAGGATAAATGGGTTGGACTTTACGAAGGGCATTCAAAGTAAAATCGATTTGTGGAATAATGTGATCTGCTTTGATGACCCCCAAAGGTAGAAGTAAGAAGTAGACCAATTAATCAGTTTTACAGTAAGGCATGTTTCAAACTGTTGGTATCTGCAGAGCTCTGCTCTGATAGTGGCGGCTGTGCAGCATCGACCAAACAACGTTCAAATGGCATTTGTGAATCTGAGGGAAAGTAATCTTTAAAAAAGTAAAAATCTCGCTGTTTAAGATTCATACATTTATTACTTTGAGCTGGTTGTTCAATGATTTATATAAGGAATTTAGTTAGATGTGTAGTTCAACTGTTTTCCAGTTTCTAACAAAGTCAAAGATCATTATTAGAATTGTGCTTATTTTTGTTTGGGCATCGTCGATTAATAGCAGCCAAATAATCTGGTCAGTCTTTTCCGGATATCCCGTTTTTTCTTCAATGAATAGAGACATAGCTTCAAAGTTTGACCAATGTTATCTCAAGGTGCTTTCCAAAAAAGAGCAGGTCTAGACCAGACTCTTTATACTTCAGAGACACCACAATTCAAAGTCAAGAAGAACTTGGAGACAGTGGAGGGAGAAAAACGATATTATTGCTGAAATTGTCATTGTTGCTGCATATATCTCCTTTGCACCTCTCTCTCTCTCTCTTTCCCCATTTTTTCTTCCCACTCTCTTACTCTCTCTCTCAACCCAACCGGTCAAGAAAGAATCCGCCCGCCCTGAGTGCAGGACGATCGTTGTTTCTGCCATTGAATTAATTAAATGAATGAATATATATGCCTATTTTTAGACGTCTTTAATATTTCTCGAGCCTGCATGTGTATCATAGCTTGCATATTTTCTGTTACATACTATTTTTTCTAACTACTGCTGTCAACGATTGGAACGCTTGAATGTCCCCGTGGGTTTTTAAGTTAGTTCTATTCTATTCCATTCTAAAGGCAAATTTTTTTCTGTGCATTGTCTCCATCTTGTTGTTCATGGAAGAATTTTTGGTTGTGATTTGCTGCTATATAAATAGAAATGATAGGAATTTTATTTTATTTACCATGCATAGAGAACATTTTTTCACCATTCATATGCAGGTATGAAAATAACACTGTAGATACAAAAAATGTTCCCTTACGAATGTCTGTTTTTGTGCCTCATTCCTGGTCAACAGTGAGATTTCTATGATCAAACTAATATTATTTCCAAGAACATGAATTCTGTTTTAAAGAGATAATATTATTGAGCAAATAGAAGCCCTACCTGAGCAAACAAAAATCTCCTCTGTGCTCGGAAAAGGAATTTCTGTGTTTGATTTCATCCACCTTCACACACAATAAGAATGTTTCTGCCCAGTTTGAGTCATCATTTCCCATTTCACAACTCAGCTTTACCTTACATCGCACAGGTGTGTTCCCAACGCACAGACAAAAGACAGATACGAGAACAAATGTCCAGCTTTGGTAACACACCGTCACCTGCATGCATTTTGTTTTAACTCCTGCAGATGTAACATGTTCACTGATGTAAAATGAAAAAGTAATACATGCAGTATACTTTATTTTATCACATAGTCAAACATGTACAAGTTACACATATTACAACAGTGTTAAAACAGTAGCTCTCTGCAAAGGGCTCACACCTGAAAAACAGTCGGCAGCACCTGTGAGGCTTCTGGGGAGTAAATTGGAAAACTGGCGGTACAGCATGTAGTTTTCAGGGGTCAACTGGGGATCAAACCCCGACCCTCAACAAACTGATTGAGGGAGGATCACTCTGACTCCTGAGCTACGGCCACTCGTAATCATTTATCAGCTTTTTTCTCATCCAAATGGTTGCGTTAGTTTGACTAACTACAGAAATACCAGATCAGCGCTGATATTGTGTCTGATTAGTGTCTGATGAATTTCACAATCAGGATAAATGTACCTTGTTTTGGTGTTCATATGCCAGATGTGTTATTCATCATACTTCATCTAAAAAAAGAACCTTCAATATTTTCTTGATTCAGTTCCCTGATCCCCTTCACATGTTTTCAGTAAACATTTTTTCTGTTTGTTCCAGAACCTTTCGGCCAGTCCTGGTTTAGTTGCATCCAGTAAGTCTCTCCTGGAATGGTGTCAGCAGGTCACACATAGCTACAAAGGAGTGAAGATTACCAATTTCAGCACCTCCTGGAGGAACGGCCTGGCCTTCTGCTCCATCTTACATCACTTCCACCCTGATAAGATGTAAGAACCAGTTGAAAAAGTTGATCCAGTTGAAAATGTGTTTCTTTTCCTTTCTCTGAATGCCTTTGCTGTGGTTTATGTTTATCTTTGCTTGTTTTTTATCTGTGTAGTGACTACCAAATGCTCGATCCCTATGACATCAAGCTAAACAACAAAAAGGTGATTAAGTACTAGTAATCTTTAGATCAATTTACAGTAATGTTGCAATTTTAACTGCGTCGAGTGAAAAAATGATCCATTGTTCATATTTGTGTATATTTCTACAGGCCTTTGATGGTTTTGTTGAACTCGGCATTTCCAGACTCATTGAGCCTTCAGACATGGTCATGCTCCCAGTGCCTGACCGCCTCATTGTCATGACCTACCTCAACCAGATCCACACCCATTTCACAGGCAAAGCGCTCAGTGTGCTTCACATAGAGAAGGACAGCGGCGAGTCCAGCTATGCGGTAGCCGTAGACCAGGAGCGCGAAGAGGACGCAGAGATAACTTTTCGCTACTGTGCCCAGAGACTCCAGGAGGAGGGTATCTGTCCTCAGACCAGAGGGATTTCTGACACCACTGACAAGGACATTAAAGCCAGTGAAGATGTGGTTCCGCCTCCTCGAACCAAACGGCCGCAGGTTGCTGGTGCAGGTGCGTCTCATTTACCGGTGGCACCACCAAGGACTCATTTCCTGTCCAAGTCAGGTTTCTCCCGTGTCAAAGACGCTGATCTGGTCAAGAAGCGCAGGTCTCAGCGCAGGAGTGGAAGTCTAGAGGAAGGAGAAATATCAGTGGTATGAGGCCTTATTCATTAACTCCGTCTGGATTTAGTTCATTTGATTCTTTTAACTATTGGTGACCATGAGGATTTTTTTTTTTGGGCTGCAGGTTGTTGCAGGGCAGGAAGATGTTGCACTCTCACATAGTAAGTCAGAAACCAAAAAGTAATGTCACAAGAACGTTTTTTTTGTTTCAATTAAGTTTGTTAGGCTATGTTTACAAACGTGGTTTACATAATTTCTACTTGTCTCATAGAGAGAACAGAGTCTCCGTCGGAGGAGGGGAGACCAGAAGGCCAGGTCAGTTAACAATCCCTTCATTATAAGCTTGAATATTTATTTCTACCCTACTGATTTATTCCTTTTTAAACCATTTATACAAACCCAGATTGTTGTTGAAGGTAACTGTGTTGTGGTGTCCCTCCGTGTGTGCGTTAATTCATCCAGGACCCCAGCCAGTATGTTCTGAATCAGATGGAAGCCCTGGAAGCAGAGCAAAAGCATATCGATAACAGAGCAGGTGTGGTGGAGAGGAAACTTAGACACCTGCTGGAAACAGGCAAGAACCTCCGACGCCTTTAAAATATCAGACGCAGATGGACAATAAATCTACAACTGCGTGAAATTGTATGTTACAGAAATGGACTCAAAGGGTTTTACTGAGCGTAGGCGAGAAAACTGGTGATTTATACAGACACACAGTATATCTCTCCCTACTGAAATGATTCTATACGCCTCTAATTGCAAGACCTACAGTAAGACTCAGACGTGATAGATTTTAATACAGAAAGATTTGATGATTCGATGCATTTCAAGATAAAGTGTTTAACATTTGTTCCATGTAGGAATCCATTTTCCTTTACAAATTGATATAAGCCAATTCCATAAACATGGTACCACTTACCTCATAGTAAATATGAAGAAATGACTTCGACATAGAAATGGACTGACATAAACTGAGGTCAGTCTCACACGCTCATGTCCATGTGAGTCACTTTGACAGTTAGAGGAAGAAATGTGCAAATATGATTAAAAAACAAAATCAAAATCCCTCTAGCTCCGAAAACAAACCAATATTACATTTTCACCAGTGGCCCAAATAAGCCGGTAAGTCAAAGATGAGATGACAAAAACACTACTGGATTCCGGAGAACGGTATTTTAAAGACATGACGTCAGCACTTAAGACAAGTCATGTGACTCAGGGGAGGGACAGTAACACAACAGAAACATCTGAGCAAGATTTCACCGTAAACAGACACAATGAAGCCGAGAAACCGTTAACGGCGACAGGATGTAAGACACCGGCCGGCAGAGATGTCGTACACTGTGACATCATATCTGAATCACATGCCACCAGCTGTTTTGACACTTCATGTCTTATGTTGCTCTTAGTCTCCTGGTTACCTCGACAACTGTCAGGGAAGCATCGTCCATGAGTTATTTGTTATCTTAGCTGCTCTTGCTTACGTTAGCTCAAGCTCTATCAGCATCCTTTTAGCCAAAGTATGTCTCAATGTTCCGTGTCAGCAGGTAAGTGTTCAGATCTGTCACCACCTCCGGACTTAATCGCTGTTTGACCTAGTTAACTGGCAGCCGGACTTCTGTCCATTTTCCCTCGCGCTCACAGAATCCAAATGTCTTCCAAAGTCCAGGTGGTAGAGTTATAGTTGTAGTAGTAGTGGGGTGCACTAAGGTACTTCATTAACAAAATTGGGCTACAGCTACCAGGGATGTTTCCGTTCTAGCAAACTACACACTGCTACAAGTCGGGGCGACGGTGGCTCCGTTGGTAGAGCGGTTGTCCACTTATGTGAAGGGCGGTGGTTCGATCCCCAGCCCCTGCAGTTCAAGTGTCCTTAAGCAAGATACTTAACCCCAAGTTCTTTATCTTGGCTGAACATGGTTGTTCTATTGGTGCATGAATAATAGCGCTATAATAATATAGTCCATTTTAAACTGACATTACTTGAGTGGAGGCTGCAGAATTGGCAAAGGAGCCAAGTCAACCGATTTATAGTTTTACAATCACAGTCTGACACGTTTGACCAATCAGCGACCTCGCTCAGGATACAGTCCTGTCTTTAACAATAAAGATTATTCACCATTTGTTGAGACACACAAATACGTTAACTGACTGCGTAATAGGCAAATAATAATTTTCTTCTCAATGTAGGTATTTCTCAATCTGAAAAGCTGTAACTGCAACGCAGGTGAGGCGTAGCAACAACTGCTGATGTGTGATTGTTCCTGCAGGAAGTGACAAGGTGCTGGAGGAGAAGTTCATTCAGGAGTGGTTCACACTGGTCAACAAGAAGAATGCACTGATCAGGAGGCAGGACCATCTGCAGCTACTGTAAGACAGTCAGCACACACAGGGATGAATTCAAACACGGCATCAACTGGATGATTGATCACATATCTTCATCATACACAAGACAGGCAGCAGTTCTGAACCAGAACCTTTCATTAGTTAAATGTTTCTCTGCAGAGAGAGTTTCCAGTCACCATCATACTGTTGAGATGTTTTACATTTATTTTGTTTATAGATGTTCAGACAATTATTTATGTTTTTCTTTTTTTTTTAGAGCTTTAAGGCTTCAGGATTTACTTGTTTCCTAAGAATCTTCACACTCAAACTTTGACTAGTAACTGTTTTTGGTTCTAAGATCAAGCTTTGAAATAAAATCTAATTTCTATGGTTCTGATGTTCCGAAATAAAGACGAAGGCCCTCCGAGAGGAACAGTTCACCCTAAAATAAAAATGATGGAATGTGGTTATCTACTCCCCACCTCAGGGATGAATTGGATAAAGTCTCTTATTCCAAAAATATTTCTTGAGCTTCACCCCAAAACAGAATTGCAGCGTTCTTCTCAACAACTGACAGATATAAGGATTGGACCAAACATAAATCTATAAGTAATAGAATGATCTCCAGAAGAGCAGACATCCCACAGTGATTTGAGAAGATCTTGATTATAGATCTTATAGTGATTGAATTTTCATTGTGGTTGAACATTTCCTTTGTTAGATCCGGGAGTTAAATTTGTGTGGATATTATTCATGTTAAATTCATAAATGTGTTGCTTTTGAGCAGCGGGTCCCAGCCAGTAAATGTAATTGTTGGCTCAAGTGAATAAAAAACAACAACAACACAAAAGTGAGACATAAGTTTATAATATAAAAATAATAATAATAATAATAATAATAATAATAATAATAACAATAATAATATTGACAACAGGACATCTGAGACACAACAGGACATCTGAGACACAACAACAGGACATCTGAGACACAACAGGACATCTGAGACACAACAACAGGACATCTGAGACACAACAACAGGACATCTGAGACACAACAGGACATCTGAGACACAACAACAGGACATCTGAGACACAACTGAGACACAACAAAAGGACATCTGAGACACAACAACAGGACATCTGAGACACAACAACAGGACATCTGAGACACAACTGAGACACAACAAAAGGACATCTGAGACACAACAAAAGGACATCTGAGACACAACTGAGACACAACAAAAGGACATTTGAGACACAACAACAGGAAATTTGAGAGACAACAACAGGACATCTGAAACACAACAACAAGACATCTGAGACACAAAAACAAGACATCTGACTAGCCTCCAGAAGAACAAATGTTCCGTATCATGTGATGCGTCTCTTGTGATTTGCAGACTGGAGGAACACGACCTGGAGAGAAGATTTGAGCTCTTGAACAAAGAGCTGAGAGACATGATGGCAATAGAAGGTATGAAACCAATTTGACTTGTGTTTTATTGCTATAACATCCCACTCATAAGGACACACACATGTTCACTCGCAGTTTAATACACACATGCACACGCACACATATGACACCCATAGATGTCTTGTTCTCACACTTCCTGTTTTGGCATTCATATTTCTGTTGATAATCGTTATTTTAATACATTTCATTATTGGGTCTTGCACTAGTCATATTACTGTATTTTCCAGTGGCGGGCCGTGAGTCTTTGTGATTATCTGTTACCTGCACATATTCAAAGAGACAGGAACATTTATCTAGTGTAATAAAGTGATTAAAACGAGGTTCAACATCATCATACGACCACCAAGAAAACAATAATGCCATTAAATGTAAGTAGGATTCAACAACGGTTCCGCTGGCATAGAATACATGCCATCAGGCGTAAGACTGAATCTGGACCTCATTCACACAATAACACCAGTAAACATCTTCAGAGGGCAATAATCAACAGTTATTAAAGTACGTAAAAAATCACCAAAGCTGTCCATCATCTGAAGCTATAGAGTCTGTCCTCCTTTCTTTCTGTAAAGAATAGTCCAATAACACGGTCCCAGACAACACCGGTGCGAATCAGTTCCATCATACATTCCTTTTCCATGTGGCATGGAGGCCATTGTTGACATGCTGTCAAGTCCTTTTACTCTGATAAGTTTTCATTTGTTATGTCGTCCTTACTGACACTGTCTTTTTTCCTTGTACAAAAAGTTCCAACTTTTCTGTCTCCGTTTGTTTGTCCTTTGGTGCAGAGTGGCAGAAGACTCAGGCCAAAAAACAGAGAGAGCAGCTGCTGCTCCAGGAACTGGTATCACTGGTCAACCAGAGAGACGAACTGGTCCACAATATGGATGCCAAGGAAAGAGGGTGAGACACACATGTGTGCTGATTTAAGAATGATTCATGTCTGAGTCTTGGCATTATTCCACCCTACTGTATATAGGAGCAAGAACATTTGTCTCCCAAGGACAACTGTCCCCACAACTGGAGAACTCACTTTGTGCTAATGTGTTTGGGTCAAAATAATGATAATGACAGTGATTCCCACTCAGCACCGCGTCTGGTCAAACATTTCCTCCTCCGCTGCTTTTCAACAGGCTAAATGCTACGTCTTGCATTTAGACGGAGCTCTTTTCGAGCACTATTGGGCTAACTGGTGTCACCAGCAGTTGTGGATGTGGATCCTGTCAGATCCAGGCCACTTGGAGAGACTTCTTTTAGACGTTGGACTTGAGTGTCTCCTGTTCTAGGAGGCATTGACTTATGTGATGCCACCTTGTCCCATTTTGCTTTCTGTCGATTCCCAGTCTCATCTTTGGGTGTTTCTGATTCTTATTTATCCAGTTCATGGTAGTCCATGCAGATTGAATCAAAAGCAGCTGGACTTCTGTTTTGGTTTGAAGACGTTTCACCTCTCATCCAAGAGGCTTCTTACGTTCACACCGCCTGGTGGGCAATCAGGGATTAAAAATTAAGATTAATAATAAGATTATAGCATTAAGTAGTAATCATACTAATTATACTGGGTTGTAAAACAAATCTCTAAATTTGCCGGTCCAGAGCTCTTTGACCTACTGTCATGAGCTCTGGGTTGTGACAGAAAGGATGGCGTCAAGGATGCAAGTGGCTAAAATGTGCTTCCTTTGAAGGGCTGCTGGGCTCAGCCTGAGAGACGTCAGGTGGTTTGGAGGTGTGATCAGAATGTCACACGGATCGGTTTGGAGGCTTTTTCCTGCACGTTTAACCGCGATAAGACCCAGAACTTACCGCAGGAACCATACTGTATATCTCATCTCATCTGGTGTGGAATACCTTTATCGGCCTGCTACCACTGTTACCCAACTCCGGATAAGCAGAAGAAAAATAATCATGGGATGGGATTGAATTTCTCATTAGTGTGACCGGGCCCCAAAACGTCTGACATAGATCCTGTTCATTCGGGTGACATCTAAGCTGGCTGCATTATTGGTTTTAATTATATTTCTCTCTCTCATCTATCGAGGTAGGCTTCTGTAGCGTGGAGGTACTAAATCTGGGGACCCAGGTACCCTGATCTTCTTCAAAATGTAATAAACTTGCATGAAAAGAACTGACTAAAAATTGCCCCAAAACTTTATCTTTGTAGGAAAAATCGTTTTTTCATGTTTCGTTCATCGGAGGAAGATTAAGAAGCCGTTTGGAATCCATCCTCTCACCATTTTTATGCTTCGGGTCAAGCGGGGATATAAATTTACCCTTGTCTATCCGTCCATCTGAACACCCTTTGCTTAACAGGGAATCGTTTGTACACCCTTCCTCAAAAGCTGCTGGATGGAACTCAAGTTTCACTCAGCGCACCTAAAGGTGTGCGTCTCAGGTTGCATTCGAATTGTCCAGGTCTCCAGGTTTGCTCTCATGCATCTGTGTTAGAGGTCAAGGTTTGACATAAATCGTCTGTTTGTTTTACACAGTCAATCTTAAATTCTCTCAGGTGGTAGCTGTATTTAAGTCATTTTCATTCATTGGGATAATTTCTTCAATTATTAAAAGGGCAGACAGGAAGTAAAGCAGGAAATGGCCTAAAATGATACAAACATAAGTCTTTTTCCTTTCTAAATGTCTGAAAATGGATATGTAACTGATAACTGCTTCTGATATAAATCTGTGTTTACACCTGTGACTCTCCTCCCTTGTGCTTGTGATTGTCCTCAGAGCTCTGGAGGAGGACGAGCGTCTGGAACGAGGCCTAGAGCAGCGCAGGAGGAAGTGTGCTAAGCAGCAAAAGGAAAAGTGTCTGATGCAGTAATTAAATCAACGTCCAACCGCACGCCGAGTCACCTGTCTGAAATAATACGTGGGTCAAAGAAAGAACAGGAATGGGACAGCGGATCCTCTTTTACCCGCCATCAGATCGATCTGGACGGATTTCAATCCGCCGTACATTAACACTGGTATTCCGTTTGCTTTGTGGTTCTGTGCTGTGTTTTAATGACTTTTGTTACGTATCCAGCTCGGGAATGTTAAGTGTGTGAGAAAATGATTTAACTGCCAGAAACAGCTGACAGCTTCTTCAGGCTGACGGCTATTCTAACATGTTTGGATTGGACCTGTTCATAACTAAGTCCAGCGCTGTTACATTCACAAGACGAAGGGTTCGGTACTCCCTGATGACTGCGAGTCCATTCGGACCTGATGTTAACATCTGTTGCAGGTGATCTGATCACAGGCGGACAGCTGCATCACTTCAAACCCCGGGTTATACTTTCAGTGACCACTGATCCGATCTTTTTGATATTTTTAAAATTTTCTTTAAAATGTTTTGTACAACTAAGATCACGATAAAGACGATTTTTCCCCTTTGTCCCCCTACCCTCATCCTCACACAAGACAAAAATGCACCACAGGTGGAGAAAAGCAGGATCTACACAAACAGGATATACAATAAAAACTATATAAAAAGAATAAAATACAGCAAAGCGATGAGACAGGGAGACGGAGCCGCAGGAAGGACACAGGTGAAGATGAAGGACAATCAGACGAGAGAATAGAAGAAACACGGGAGAGACAGACGCAAAGAGGAAGGCGAGAGAAAACACGTTAAGGCTACAGCGAGAGTAAGAAAATGAAAAACAAGGAATAAACTGAGCATAAAAAGTCAAAACAGATCAAATAAAACGTGGAAGGAAGTGTAAATTTAACCGTAGAACAAAGATGGATACACTTTCAAAATAAAACAGTGACACACATTAGAAAAATGACAAATAACCTTCAATGTAAAATAAGAAAATCAATACAAAATAGACAAAGCGATGACTAAATAAAAGCAGAGTCAATAAAATTAAAATTGCCGACGCCAAATGCAGATTAAATGGGAGACAGGAATGTAGTTTGGTGATTAGACAGGGAGAACTTAAGTGGAGGTACGGTTACAGGTCCCTGAGACGATGCAAAAACCCCAAAGAGTTAAAAACAAGATGGAGACAAAAGTAAGTTAAGATCCAATCCTGCAAACAACATACAACTAGAAACAACAACAACAATGGCTCACAAATAAACAAAATGATAAAGAGAGGGAGTAAGACAGATTTATATTCAAATAGAAACAAAGAGAATGGGGAAGAGGTGAGAATAAGATACGGGATCAGATCTTCAGTTTGCATTTTACCAGTTCACACGGGGATGTTTACAAAATGCAGCAGGTAAATGGTTCATTCTCCAATGCGTCTGGCGTGAAGACACAGCGGTTCTTACAGCTGTCCACTCCGTGTTCGGATCACTTAGGGTAGATGTCCAAACAAGGTCTTAACAGACACTTTGATTGTCTTTATCTTCTAGTCAAAGAACATCATGTACGTGATGTTACGTGATATAACATCACGTACTGGTTTACGTATGTAGGTAACAGCACAGGGACATACAGTTGGTTCCGCCCGTCCGATCATGGTGTCCAGCCTTTAAACCTGAGGTCCGGTACTCTCCTAACTGTTCTGTAAATGTCTTACTGCCTTAACCAGGATGTCTGTTGACTAATTGTTCCTTTCTGCCTGCGGCTCTACGAGTTATGAACAAACAATCAAGGTACAAACAGAGTCTAGGAGCCGAAGATGAAGAAGTGCTAAATCCATTCACTCAAAAACTACAAGTACTGGTCCGAACTCACCCCTTTTCCCCACATTTAGAACCCCCCTGTATGAAATGTGCCTACAGAAGATTAACATAGTTTAACTAAAACCGTGACGGAGTTTACAGATTGTCAAAAATCTATTTTATTTTATTTGGTCTCAGTTCAAAGTGTTTAATGTTCACATTCTATTATTTCAAAGAGATGTCCATTTGAGAAACAACAAACAACAAAACAACTACTGGTCAGAAATATTGACTTAATAGTTCCGGCTATAATTGGCTATAAATTAAATGTATTATTATTATTATTATAATCGGAATGATTGAATGATTGAATGAATGAATGAATGAATAAATTAAAGAATTAATGAATAAATTAACGAACGAATGGATGAATAATGAATGATTGAATGAATGAATGATTGAATGAGTGAATAATTGAATGAATAATTGAATGAATGAATGAATAATTGAATAAACGATTGAATGAATAATGAATGAATAAATGAATAATTGAATGAATGATTGAATGAATGAATAATTGTATGAATGAATAAATGAATGAATGAATGAATTATAAAATGAATGAATAATTGAATGAATGATTGAATGAATGAATGAATGAATGAATGGTCTCCACACCCAGATGCAAAGAAAGCAGCTATGGACATGAAATGAATAAAATAAGTTTCATAAAAACGCCAGTTGGTGTATGTCAACAAGCCATAACATTATAACCTCCCACCTAATATTTTGCAGGTTCCCTTCCCCAGGCAGCTTTTCTGTGGGATCAGACAACATAGGCTGGCCTCTGCTCAGCACACACACCAATCACCCTTGAGCACTCCTCACTGCGCGCAGCTCACCAGCTATTCTTCCCTAGAATATAGGGAGAAACAAGGTCATTGACAACCGCGACACTTTGGCAGCAAAAGGGTGTCAGCATTTTCTGAAAGTACCGTTTTTAGAGAATCCTAAAGCCATACGGATGTATGTCACACTGATAAACTCTATATCGGTAGATCCATTTTATCGTGCAGCTCTGAAGATGCTCTGACCCGGTCATCAAGCTATCACAGTTTGGTCCTTGAATGAATGAATGAATGAATGAATGAATGAATGAATCCCAATGTGAGCGCCTTGATTCATTCTTTCATGGTTAGTCGCTGAGTAACCCAATCCCAACCCTAACTATGTCTCTGTATGTACTGTAGGTGTCAGGGAAATAAAAAACATTCCCTTTGCCCCGCTTTGATTCTGAGGTACTTTCTGCTGTTGTTGGAAGCTTTTGGTGTGGGAGATCTTCCTAATGGATCCGTTTGTAATAAACCCATATATCTAAGAAAGACAACTGAGACTCTTCATGTCAATTCCTTTCCTACAAATGATCAGAAGACAAGATTTTTCTTCATCATTAGGGGAACCGCAGATTTACTTTAAGCAAATGTAGTTGTTTTTTTTGTGAAATAAAGGTGAAGACATCAATGTCGGTGTGATAAAAGACAAAATCTTTATTAGCATTCGTCCAGGAAGTAAAGGTTACAATCTTCTTTTCTTGCATTGGATTGAAAAGTTTCACGTTTTTACTTCATTGATCAGTTTGTCGTGTAATTTCAACATTTTTGGGCCTGACTGGCTTTTATTTGTAAGCGTGTGTGTGTGTGTGTGTGTGTGTGTGTGTGTGTATTGTACATTTCTGAGGGATTGCTGTCGGAAGGCTTTCATTTGTGTGATTGTTGCAACTATTTGTTTTGAAACTAAGAAGCACTTCTTTAACTTGAGGTTTCATTTAGTTTCAAGTTACTTAAGAAGGCCAGACTTTTGCAGACCCCTCTTATTATCGATGCAGAACTTTGATTGAGAGTTTATATTCAACAGATTAGGAGTCTAATTTATAAATACTGTGCACTCACACAAAATAAGGTTTACACCATTTTTGACACAATCAAGGTTTTAAGGAAGACCAGGCAACTTTATTTATAGCACATTTCAGCAACAGCGCACAAAAGTACTTTACAGTAACAATCAAGAGCATTGCGACAAAGTGCAAAAGAAAAATAAGAAACATTTAAAAAAAAGTTGGAGTAAAAAATATTTAGAAAGATTAAACGTTTTCTTTTTTAAAACAGGCTAAATAATACTAAATAAATAAATAAAAGCTAGATTAGAAGAAAACCAACCGTCTGAGACCTTTGATCTCAGACATAATTCAGTGTTCTACTAAACAGTATTGTATAAGAGAGATAGGAATGAAACATGTTGTAAAAATGTTTTAAAAGGCAAATAAGAAAGTTTGAAGCTCTGGTTTAAAAGCGCTGAGGGTCGAAGCGGTCCTGCAGATTCCTGGGAGCTCGATACAAATATTTGGTCCATAAAAACTGGACGCTGCTTCTCCATGTTTGGTTCTGACTCTGGGGACACTGAGCAGACCTGATCCGGACGACCCAAGAGGTCTGGATGGTCTTAGTGAGGACTGTGGCAGCAGCGTTCTGAACCAGTTAGTCAGATGAAGATGGAGGCATGGACTACTTTTTCCAAATCCTGCTGAGTCATCAGTCCTCTAATTCTTGCTATATTCTTGCTATATATATATATATAAATATATATATACTGGATGTATCTAAAAAATGTCTCTTTACATGTTGACGTTGGACAATCATCAAAATCCAGTCTTCTTCCCTCTTGCAGTGTCACGGCTCCTTTTATCTGTTTAGTTATTAATTATTCTTAGTTTTAAGGTTGTGTTTCCTGTTTTATTTGGAGGTTTTAGTTCCGAGTTCATTTCCTTGTTAATTCCTTTCATGTTTGACGCAGTCCATTCTTCCTGACTTCCTTCTTTTAGTTTCCGTGTTCCATTTCCTGTTCTTCTGTCTTTGTGAATGTGTGTGTGTGTGTGTGTGTGTGTGTGAATCCTGATTCCTAGTATCTCCTACCTGACTGTTGAATGGTGTCACCTGTTGTCCATTTCTCTCGTTACTCTTGTGTATTTAAGTTGGAAGACGGTGACTCTAACCTCTTTTGCGCTTTATTTGTTTTGTACTTTGCGTGGATTTTGAGTTACTTCTGTTTTGCCTCAGTTATTTGGAGTGGAAACAAAGTTTTTAGTATTAAACCTTATTTTCAATCACTTATCCTTTTTGAGTAGTGTCAGCATTTGGGTCCTTTTGTATTTTTGGACTGAAACGTAACATGTGGGCCCACGATATACATAAAAAGTCATCATATAGACCCATTATTTATCTTGTTCTCAGTATCCTGCTTACTAACACACTCGCACACAAACAAACGGAACCAGTCACAGAACCTCCTCCAACTCGCATCGGTGGAGGTAAAAATTCAATATCATTTGGCTTGAAAGGATTCTTCTGACCCGGTTCTTTTGCCATTTGAATTAAATCAATCAGCTTCAAGGGAACTTTGTAACGTTATATACCAACAGACTTAGTTTAGGCCTCGTTTCCTCTCCTGCAGCTGCGGTACAAGATGTGCATTTATATTTCCTGCAGGCGTTCCTGCAAACCAAACCAAGACCAAAGGCCCTGCCCTGAAAACATGGATATATGCGACGGACACATGCCTGAGATGTAGTCGGCGCATGAATGTTCATAAATGAGTCATGATACAAGACTACGTAAACATATTTATTGCATGGTTTTTCCTGATGTCATTTTTTTTTTAATTTAATTTTAATTTATAATACAATTTCTCCAGCTGACTGGAAAGTCCAGCATGATGGGAAATATGACCCATAACAAAATGACTATCAGAATAATTCAATTAAAAAAAATGTTATACCATTAATGGGAGAACAAACGGTTACTGTTGAATGTATGAATGTATGTATTTGGTAATAAAAAAGAAATGAAACTCTTTTTTCATTCGTGAAAAAACTTTTTTTCACACCCCATTATTTTTCTCACCAAAAATGAATAATGGTGAATAAAAGCAAAATGCATCAGAAATGCATGTCACAATCCTGCAGTGACCTGGTTACACATGACTCCATCAGCGTGACACACTGAGTGCTGAAATAAAGGACTCCTTGTTTCTGAAAGACTTGTCTCCCTGTCCTCAGATATTTGTATTCAACCATGACTCGTATCTGGATGAACGATGCTTAAAGTCTCGACAAATTAGACTGAGGGCCAGAGAGGAATGTGTGCTGTGCTGGTAGAAAATACAAGATGTGTGTCAGACTCCTTTTTTTCTCATCTGATCTCCTTGGAGAGAAAGAGGGAAGTGTGTTCTGCCTGTGCTGAATTTACAAATGCATTTTTAATCGTCCACAGACTGGGTGATGACCTCAGGGTATGTGTGGTTGGCTTTGGCGTGTCCCGAGAACATTTACAGCGGCGGTATATCTCATCCGGAGGTAGCTCTTGTGGGCCAACCAGGTGGATAACCATGAACGGGTCTGTCACAGGATAAACAGCTTTTAGAATAGAGATTAGATTGGAATTTTCCTGATTGTGACATTTACAGAATATCTGAATATCTTCCAGATATTCGTCAGGAAGTGAAATAATAGTAATCTGGGTCCTCCCCCGATATAAATGAATTATTTTAGCCGTTAAATCAATAAGACCAACTGACAGCAACTGACAGCTGTGCTTCAGGCTCAGAAATGGGAGGAGTCTGGAACAAACTCAGGGCTTGTGAAGGAAATCCTACCAGGAAGCACATTAGGTTCACAGAATATGTTACCATGGTAACTGACTCAGAGTTTACGCTAAATCGATGATGAGGGAACGGAGTTTCCCTCATCTCATTTTGCTTTTGCTTTGTAGCACTTTGAGATTTGATCCAAATGTAAAGTGCATTATAAATTAAATGTATTATTATTATTATTATTATTATCTCTGGTTTAACAAACTCAGAGTTTCCACTAAATCCGCTCTTGAATACCTCCATGGTTCTAATCTTTGATGGTTATTTAGCAAGTCTGCTGTCATTATTCCAGGTCTTGTGTTTCCTGTCTTATTTTGAAAAATAGATTGCTCATATCGTCATCTTTTCCAGTCATCGTTTTCCTCTTGATATATATTTGCCTTTTATTCCCCTTGTTTAATATTCAGTTTCCTTCTCGTAAAGCATCTCTGTCCATTCAAGTCTCTGGATTCTTGTTTCATGTTTCTGGTCTTTTATGTTCATCTGTTTGCCTCTTTAAATTCTATATCCACTCTCTTTCTAAAAACATCATGAATCTACAGTAGGACAGAATATCAAAGACAAATGGGATAAAAGTCTTTCTATTACAGTCTAACCAAACATGGTTCCACGTTCCCGGTTTTCTTGTACGGTTGTTTTTATGAGATTGTCCAATATTGCATCACTGGAAGACAATACCAATAATGTCACACCAGCTTGCTCCACCATGTGGAAAAATAGAACCATTGCAAATAAACAGGAAACCCCTTTAAAGCAAAAATAGCAATAATGTTTTAATATGTTGTTGATTTGGTGAATGAAGGTGGCCATTTTTATACATTTCAACTCATTTACTTAAAAGTTTGATTTAATTGTTACTCCGAAGAATTCAATAATTCACTCAAATAATATATAAATGTATTAGTGTTTTTTTTTTCAATTTGCTCAATCGGTTTCGTCTCAGTCTTTGTCCTTAATGTCCCAACGACTGTTAACATTTTAGTATATTGTCAAGTGTTTAAGCATATAGTGTCTTGATGCTAGAATGTGGAAAGCCATATTTACTCTCCCATACAAATATACTCTATGTTATCTAATAGAATACTATTCTACATTCAAAAAAAAAAAGATGGGTAAATGTATTTGTTTTTTTTACAATCAACTAATATTATTAATAAACAGTTGTAACAAAAATTGACTGAAACAATTAAATCATCAAATCATGGAATACCTTATTTTTATTGTGGCAGGAACACTGTTTAATAAATACATCAATCAATAACATACCTCAATAAAGAATACTACGAAAGATTGTTTACAAAATAAATAGATAAGGTCATTAACCAAAACTAGAAAAAGCTCAGAGACGGCGAAAAACTTCGTCCAAGGGGCCAAAACTTACCTATGAACCTACTTTTAAGCAGACATTGTTTCATCATTTCCTGTTCCTCCCTAGTGTAAAACCTCAAAGGAACAAGGCACAACTACGATAGGGCATTGCATTCACCGAAAAATAAATAAAGACACCTTATCTTGACATTACGAGGTGGAGAGTATTCGCTCTCACTACCTCGTCACAGGACTGCCTTCTCCACCGCCTCGCCCTCACAGCACAATGGAGGAGGAGAAACACCGTTTGCACAAATGGAACTAAGACTATCAAACTTTGCAGATTCTAGACAATGTTTTTTCCAACTGAGAAAGTTTATTCTCTGTATTCTATTCCATTACTTCGCTGCCTATTGTGTGTATTTTTGCTTTGTTGTTATTAATATTTCTTTACGGTCTATATTTTAAGTTTATATTTCTGTAACCCATAGGAGAGAAGAAAAGCATAATAATTTTATCATACTGTACATTGTATGATGACAATAAAGCTGATTCTGATCAGGATCTAGACATTTATAAAAGTCTCATATTTCTCGTTATATGAAAAAATATTTATCACTTCTCAATCTGGGCTGCTGGTAAATATGCCTGGCAGCTTGGATGAGCACAGAATACTTATCCTTTTCAAGCTAATAGTAAATAAGCCAAAAATGCAGGTTTCCCGATATAATAAGTGGAGCAAATTCGCTATGAAGTGTAATAAAGCCTAAATGAAACATCATCAAGTGGCCAAACACGACTTGAGTCACACAGCCGGTGAAAGACGGACACAGTTACAGATGTGTGATAAACATTAAAGGGCATGTGCAAACAATCAAACGTATCTTCATTATCTTGTAATTACGAGATAAAGTGTACTAATTTTTATAAAGTGTCTGAATTCTTTTTAATTTGGTGAACGCAATAGGCCTCCGTACAAATCACCCAATGATTTAAGAAAAATACATGCAGATTTCTCCATTAATGCATTAATGTTTTTTGCCAAAACAAATTCCCGAACATCAATCCGCATAGAATCATAAAGAGGTTTACTCTTTATGGCTCTTGTTGTGTTATTTCCTGTTCCTCCTCCCAAGGGAACATCAAAGGAATGAAGGGAACAAAGGCATGAACAATAATGGACACTTCTTATAAACCCCTAAACAACAATAATGTTTTATTATTTTTAAATGATGCGAAACAAGTAGCATCATCAAAATGTAATTATCCTTAGGATATGCCAAAACCTACCTTTGGGTCAAATTTCCTTCTAATCCGCTCATTAGTTTTTCTGTAATCCTGGACTAAAACAAACAAACAAACACCAAACCGTCGGGGGTGAAAACATAACCTCCTTCCTCAGCGGATGTAATGCTGTACATTATATAGGAGATACAGGGAATAACTGTTACAAAGTAGGACAGTGTCCATTGTTGTTTTTTTTGTTCATTGTAAGGGACAGACTGTTCTCATACATTTTATATACGAACTAAAAATATATTGCAATTTGTAAGGAATCCAGAGAATCTCGCTTTGTAAATGTCAAATTTACTCACATGAATGATAAGATACACCAACTTAAAGATGATGATAGAATTTTAATTTTTAAAGAACTTTATTGAAAATGTCACCAATAGGACAATTCAAAGGTAAAACATGATTGGAACAGCAGCTTCGATACCAAGGCTCAAATCTTCAATGTATAAACGTTTACTGACTCATTACAAAATCCTGTACTTACAGTATTGGAGTACAGCTTAAATTCAAACATAAGTATCTGAAAAGATGAGCTGAGACTCTGAGACTTTGGCTCTATGGGTAATAAAGTTCTCCCCTTAAAATCGTTGTACTATCTTCGTTTTATTGGGAATAACAAATGTGCTTAGGAGAAGCCACGTTGTCTTTAAATTAATCTGAGAAAATATGGAGTTCCATACGAATTTTGCTTTTGGACTAACTCTTCCTTTACTATAAAGGTCTTTTTTCTTATATGTTTATTGGTTGCATTTAGCACTTTTAGTATCAATTCCATTAACCAGGAAGGAATCACAATCATTCCCGTAAATCATTCTTCTCCAAATGACACTTCATCAGCTGTATGATTCCATCTAGCCTTATTAACCACCTTTTGAAATTCACTATGCGACAAGGAAGGTTTATAAATAAAAAAAACATTTTTCAGAAGTGACACGTCACCATACGTCACTTCCGCACATGCGCAGACATATCCAACCAACTCGCGACGGTAATAAGCAGCAGACACAGAAAGGCAGAAAAAAGGAGTGTGATAAAATATCCTAAATAGAGGAAACAGGGACGTGTCTGCTTGAATCCACTATTTATGAAACAGTATCGGTTAAATACAGAGTGACGAGCGGGCGAAAAGAACTGGTAGTTAGATACACGGAGCTACAAGTCGTCTTTTTTGACCGGAGGAGGAAGGAAGAGTCACCGACAGAAACACATCCTGAGTGGAGCCATGAATCCTGAATAGTGAGTTTTTACCTTTCATAAAATCTAAGGTAGATGACTTCACCGTTTTTAGGAGTAATAGTGCTGTCGTTTAACGTCTGGACAGACATGAGCCAGCTGAAAGGCTCTACAGTCTCTCTGACGGGTTTCCTTCACGTCACCTGATAAGTGGCTCGTGCAGCACGCGACCTTTCACGGGACAAATAAACGAACCTTCCAGTGAGTAAAACTAGAGTACAGAACATTTAACAGAACTGCTGCCTTAGTTCACACTGGAAACACAAATAGATACTAATGACGTCAGCGTTAGCTTGGCGTAGCGTGATTAACGTTACTATTCAGTATTGAGATAACGTGTGGAATGGCTGACCTGCAGGAGCCCCGCCTGATGTTTGTTAAAAATGGACACAGATGTTTAAAGGTGCAGACTGTAAAATTCAGTGGCACCTAATGGTGAAGTTCCAGATCTCTGCTCCCCCCTCTTTATTCAGGAATATATGGTGTCCTGTAAGTGTCATAATTATGCCATGGTTATTTATTCTGCATAACAATAGGTCACAGCTTACATACAAGATAATTAATGTTATTATTCCACATTGTAGTATTGTGGGAGAGAGGCAGAAGCAAAATTGTGACAATTAGAGCATCAGAATTATAATTTATCACAAGCAAAAATAACGGATCCTGAAACCTCGGTGTCATAGAATGAAATACATGAAGACCTGACTAGTGAGACCATTGAGAGATAAACTGGCGGCCTTATCCTCAAGGGAACCTTCCCCAAAAAGGTTTCCAACCTGAACCAGTGTCAGTCATGACATATACTGAGAGATGTGACCGACGGTTTAGAAAACATTCATCCACACATTACCAGCCGAGTTGAAGCATCTGGGCAGACCTCACCAGTTAACTGCTCAGCAATTTCAATAATCGGGTCTTCATGTTTACTTTAACAGCAAGGTTCCAAGCACCATTGCTCTTTCATATGCTGACCAAAAAGTACGATCCTCCATTTATCACAACACAAAACAGTGACCCAGCAACAACGTATTCTTCATTTTCTCCCATTGATGTTTGGAGCAGAAATGTTTCTTCATCATTTTTCTGCCACTTCAACCAAAAAAAATTACAGGTCAGTTTATGCGTTCTAAGCTACTGTATAAACATGTCAGTGCAACGTGGGGGTCTCTATGGAAGAGAGCCCGCCCCTCTGGAGATAATAAGGACTCCGTCTAAGCTAATGGAATAAAGCAACTTTTATTTTAAACTGATTATATACAAACCGAAGCCAGGTATCGATTTAAGTAAATGGAGAAGAATTTCAGGAGTTCTCCGGGACAGAAGAGTGGCAGCAGGATTGAATGGAAAGGTCTCCAAGATGATGGAGTGAGCCGCTCTTCTGTATGGTTTGGAGAGGGTGGCACCGACCAAATGACAGGAGGCAGAGATTGGGGTGGCAGAGTTGAAGATGTTAAGATATTCTTTGGGAGTGATGATGGACAGTAATAGAGACAAGCACATCAGAGGAACAGCCCAGTTTAGACGTCTTGGAGACAATGTAAGAGAGGCCAGATTGAGATGGTTTGGACACCAGAAAAGGAGGGGGAGTGGATGTATTGGTCGAAGGATGTTGGAGATTGAGTTGCCAGGCAGGAGAAATAGAGAAGACCAGAGAAGGGGCTTCCGCATTTTGTGAAAGAGGACAGGGCAAGGCTTATACCCTAGTTGTCAGGGATGACCCCGTAGGCCTAGTTGTTTTTTTTACAAAATCTTGTAAAAAAGATTCCATTTACTTAAATGGAATCTGATCTTGAATCCTGTTTGACCTAATATGTACCATAGTAGCTAAATAGACAGAAGAGTCTTTTTACATCCCAGAGCATGTTGGTGGTAATATCAGATGGTAGGACAGGTAGCAGGTGTTTGATGGCTCTGGTCCAGTAATGACATGTGAGGACTCCCTTGTCATTGAACACCTCGGTCCATGCTGAAATGTGGGCTTCTTGGAGCTCTTTGAATTCCTAGACAAGGTGCCATCTTAACTATTTTGCCAAGACCTACCCAGCCTGAGCTGACAGTGCATTTCCTTGTATGTTTACATATCGTATTCGTAGTCATATTGTCTCTGATTAAATATGCCTTGGTCCTACTTGTGAACACACAATGCCTGCATAGACACAGTGAGCTGTAAATCAATCCTCAAACGTCCGATTGTACTTTCTAGTGAGGCATCTCTTTTAAAGGATGTAATTAACCTGTGTAAGAATGCTTTATAAGTAAGTTATTAACAAGTGGTTTGCTTTCGTTATATGATCATCTTTTTGGTAAACAAGTTGTAAAATAAACATATTTGACTGGTTTATCTTCCATCAGCACAACACCTCTTTGCCCATCGAGCTTTCATTCAAACCAGGCAACACTCTCCACATATCCTGTGAGAAAGGCTGCAGTATCTGCACCACCCTACATTTATTAACAGTGAATTACCATTTTTGTAAATGATATATAACTAAACAGGCTTAATGATGTTTTCATTTTGATAAATCCATCATAGAAGAAATAACATTATTAATTGTACTGAAATGCCTTTATCAATGTAAAAATGTAATTGATTACATTCAGTTTACACAGCACAACATCATGAAACTCTCCCTTGCATTTGACCCATCATGGATGAACATGTATAGACAAATAAGCCATTGTGCTCACATGTGTTTCAACTGTGAGAGAAAGCCTTAGTACAAGAAGAAAACCCACACAATCATAGGGAGAACATGCAAACTTCACACAGAAAGACCCCATGTGCATTTACAGCCAGAGCAAGATAGGGCTGGGAAATTAATCAAAATAGAATTGTGCTCACGATTTATCTTTATATGCCATTTCATTTCTGAAGTGCTGTGTTAGACCACATGATGCAGCGCAACAAAAACTGAAAGTAACCGTGTGAGAAGGAGAGAGAGATTGCAGATTTGTGAAGGGAAAGGTTTGTGTATGTGTGAGAGACAACCTGGTGTAGAAAAGAAATTCAGTAGAGAATCCTGCTGATGCAGGTGAGAGAGACATGAATCAAACTAAGTACATTTTGCTTCCACATAAACGGTTTACAGTCTAAGCTGTGGACGTTTTTGGATTCAGAAGGTGGTGGAGCCCCCCAGTGTCACATGAAGAAAGTTAAGCCATACATAAATCTGTACTGCCGGTGGACTGAACTGTGTAAACAGGCCTTAACTTTCCGCAGCAGATAGAATATATTGACTCGTTGCACGGTTTATGTTCTTGCCCAATGAAGACGACTCCTCTCGACTATGGTAGTGTTGTAAATTAATCTTTACATCTAAGAAACTATTATGGTTGTCCATAGTGGGGTAATTATTTAAACAGAGGCCACTGCACGCTTTTTAAAATGTAAATTGTGTACAACATCTCCAAAGAAAAAATCCCAGAGCTCCCCGACCTGAAAGTGATGAGACGGCAGTGTACATATTTGTCATGGCAAGCTTCGTTTGTGTGTCGGTGCTTTGAAATCGTTGTTGTGTCCTTATTGGTTGCTTCCACATAAGATCTCAACAACCACTCCTTCGCACACATGCTAATACAAAGCATAGCTACACTGCTTTCAGCGCATTTTCAAATGTTAGCAGTATCTTTATGCACATATAGACACTGACATCGGTGTGAGAGAGCATTTATAAAAAAAATTCACGTGCATTTCCTGTAACAATTGAATCCAGATATTTCATTAAATCATACTCAACTGTAATTAATGGGAAAAATTATTTAAAGTAGAGGTGCATCGATCGACCGGCTGATCGATCTACTTCCACGCACACCACGTTTGAGCTACCATCGTTCCAAACATCTCTCAAGTAAACCAAAAGACACCATAAAAAACCAAACTTGTAATTTGTCACACCAGTAAGGACGAAATAAGCTGTGGAGGAATGACCCTGAAAACGTTCAGCACACTGAACTTAATTACACACTTCAAATTTAATCACCCCAAGGACCATAGCACATTTCAAGAAGCTAACGTTAGCAGAGCGGCTAAAGCTAGTGGGGGCTAAGAGCTAGCCACGAGCCAGGAAGTCCCTGAACAAATCATACATATAACAAATAATTAACTGAACAAGGCTTACAAAGTTTTATTTTCACTATGAAATATTTTACAATTGGTTTAAGAAAGGCACGGCAGACAGGAGGGAGGGTACATTAATTTCAACAGGACAGAATGCATACTCGACGCCGATCAGCTTTATTTCCACTGAAATTCTTCCTTATGATTTTAAAACTTTTAAGAAAAAAGATCGGAATTGGACATCGGTTGGTCAGATTTTATAAATATCGGCGATCGGCCAAGAAAATTGTAATAGGTGTACCTCTAATTTATGTTTTTTTTATTTTGTCTATTCGCCAAAGGAAGATGCTTGCGAAAGTTCAAGATTGGTGTGCTCACACAGTACGGTCAGATCCTCCTGCACGACATGCCTGCTTACACTGTACAACCCGTCCAGCCCCTGCAACCCATTGTTTGAGGTTTTGTTTGGGATGGATGGATGCATGGCCCCTTTAAGAGAGCCTGTGTGTCTGTTTGAGGGGGTGGTCGAGCGAGGAGAGAGCGAGCGGTGCTGAGTGACAGCGTTAGCAAAGAGTTTGGAGCAACTAAGTGATTTTGTGTGTACAGCAGGTACAGTGGTCTGAAATAAAGGCTGCAGCTTCCAAGAGCACGTGGAGTCTCTGGCGTTTTACTGCCGCTGGTCAAGAGTATAGGGGTTAGTCCCGAAGGAGAAACTTCGGCCATGCAGTAAATAAACAAATATATCCCTTGTTCCCCAACCACAGTCTGGAACCCGAACACTGAAAGGCTAACAAGTATAATTCTGTCATACTTGATACTATGATGAATGAATAGAAAGTATTGTAACTATGAGATGAATTAAATGGGCTTTAAAATAAGTTTAGTCTTTCCTGTAGTTTTTTTGTTCAGATGTCCATTAGCCTGCTTTGTAGTTGTGTTGTGGCGCTCGCGCCAAGCCATTAAGAGCTAAACTGTGAGGACAAGAAGACAGTAAGCGTGGAAGCCAAAATTACGAGTGGTTTAATAACAATGCAGTCGTGGCTTCGAACGGGAACTTTTAGGAAGAGAAGTGTGGATCAGGATGAGATTATTGTTAACAGCGTTGTAGAAACTGCAGTGGCACAGCAGCATCCCTGAATCAACAGCACCAAACGGCAATAAACAGTAAGAAGATATTATAATACCTTATACTTATACTTATATAAGATTTACCCAAAAGATGTACCCAAAGATGCTTTACAGAGTATAGTCCGGATGGAGATGCGGCAAGCACACAGCGTCCTCACCACATATGCACTTGTAATATATTCATTCGTTACACAGGGATACAAACAACCTTTGACCCTCACATTTACTTCTACGGGTAATTTAAGGGTCAGGGCTCAAATCGTACTGTTTATGTCCGGCATAACATGTGTGCTGCCTTAATGAATACATAGCGATGTCTGTGTTGATGAAGTTGCAGACAAATTCGTCATTCAAAAATTATGAGTCATGACAATACACATATTCTTTTATCAGATCAAAGAATGTCTTTTGCACAGTGTGAGTAAGGGCATCTGCTCATGGGTTTGTGGAAACATGTAAAACTTCTTCTTTCTTATTTGGCATTCTGTTTTAAGACATTTTTTGTCAACTTTATTTATTGTAGAAACAATAAGTAAGTGATTGAAACCGGATTGGTCATGTTTGACTAAACGAACACCATTGTGGTAACATTAGCCAGCAGGGTACAATCCTATGGATGGAAAGAAATGATTGAAGTAATGGCATACACCACAAGAGAGAAAGTAACCAATACAATGAAAACAGGCATAAAGGAGAAAAGAAAACAAATAAACATTGTTTTGGCATTGATACTGACATAATCACATGATAAAAGTCGCAATTCTCTGATAGTAAATATTATCAATGTTGCCACTATAATTGGATAACAACCTTTGTGATTTCAGTTGAAACCTGTCAAAGTCTGTGTTCCTTGGTTAGTCTCTGGATCTCTTTGCAATGGATAATAACTGGCCAGCACGTCTTGGTGGCCGTCAGCATAAGTCCACATCAACACAAGGTGTTAATATGTCGGAATGCGACTCGGGCTGATTGCAACAGAGCTGTTGCATCCAGTGCTTATGCGTTATTGTCAGTTGATCAAATGTCAGGGTACTACATGTCAAGTTTCCTATAACAGATTAGCAGGGGCATTGAGCAATTCTGTACAGCTGTCTCTCCTATGTGTCAAAATTATACAAGGATGTTTTCCCCTCAGTCATTGGATGGGATGGAGGGCGGGAATGTTGTTCTGTTATTCTATTCATTTGAGAGAGTGTGTATCAAACTTTAACGGGAAAACATGTTAGTTATTTAAAAAAACAACACCTATATTTTACAAATGCACCGGAAAGGTCACTACTAAATACTAAGCCCCCCAAGTGTCAAATTTGAAAAGAGCCATGTGTAAATTTGTGCTGTTGATTTACTGAACTTTGAGTACAGTTTACAGGTGCATCTCAATAAATTAGAATATTGTGGAAAAGTTCCAGAGATGCTGATTTCATTTTCCAGCAGAACCTAGGACCTGCCCACACTGCCAAAAGTACCAATATCTGGTTTAATGACCATTGGATTACTGTGCTTGATTGGCTAGCAAACTCGCATGACCTGAACTCCATAAAAAAATTATGGGGTATTGTCAAGAGGAAGATGAGAGACACAAGACCCAACAATTCAGACGAGCTGAAGGCCGCTATCGAAGCAACCTGGGCTTCCATAACACCTCAGCAGTGCCACAGGCTGATCGACTCCATGCCAACCCACATTGATGCAGTAATTCATGCAAAAGGGGCCCAAACCAAGTACCGAGTACAAAAACAAGAACATACTTTTCAGTAGGCCGACATTTCTGTATAAAAAAATACTTTTTTTTCACTGGTCTTATGTAATATTCTGAGACACTGAATTTTGGATTTTCATAAACTGTAAGCCATAATCATCTTGAAATAGTTCACTTTGTGTGTAATGAATCCACAATTTATACAAGTTTCACTTTTTAATTGAAATACTGAAATAAATGAACTTTTCCACGATATTCAAATTTTTTGAGATGCACCTGTACATGGCATTAGTGAGGCTCTGTAAATCGGTAGGTCTAGTCTGACAGACCCATGGATCCTAGGTCAGTGCTATTATATTGATATACATGGAAAGAGTTAAGATCTCGATTCCTTGCGAAGATTTGTGATACTCTACACATCAACCTTGTTCTTGAAAACCAGTACCAGTACACTTTTCCCCCATTCCTCTCTCCTAAACCCCTCTAAACCTCTGCTTGTATGTCATCAGGAACAACCGCCTTTCAAAGCTGCTCTCACTTCGTTCTTATTGAGCCTTTGAACTTCTGATTTACAATTCTCCCATTCTTAACCCTACAACCTCTCGCATTTTTTGTTTCATCTGATTTTTATACTTTAGTGCTACTTCAAAGTAGCTTTTAAAAAGACCAGTGAGGCAAAAGAAAGGGGCAGCTGTCTTGCTGTGTGCAGGATGTGTGAATGTGGTAATATCTTACAAAGTAATCACTCTACAAAGCAGCACCGGTTCTAACCTGGTCCTTCTCTTTTTCAGTGACTATTTGTTCAAGCTGTTGCTCATTGGAGACTCTGGAGTAGGAAAGTCCTGTCTTCTGCTGCGCTTTGCTGTAAGTACTTTTTTGACTGTCTCCAATGACAACACTTAAGTGTCTCATCATTGTTCTGTCCATCTAACCCCGTTCTATTTTCCCTCTCTGTGCAGGATGACACCTACACAGAGAGCTACATCAGCACCATCGGCGTGGACTTCAAGATCCGTACCATTGAGTTGGACGGCAAAACCATCAAACTTCAGATTGTGAGTATGCATTCTCTGCAACCTTCACTTTAGCAAGGGATGAGATGCACTGATGCGCTCCGTGTCTGTGTTCACCTGAATACACATGTGATCATTTCTCATTTAAACCAAGCTTTAACTTCATCCATCCATCCCAAACTTTATTTAAGTAGTGGAGCTGAGTAGTCCTGGAAAGTAGTTCTGTAATCTGTTATCATGGTTTTAGGTTACATCCAACGTATCTAACTCCTCCAATGTTGTTCTTCCTGTAAGGTTTAAGCAGAGTTAGTAATGTCACCTTAAAGCAGCTAAAAGCAATTATCTTAAGAGCTAATCAACAAGATATGTCTCTTTCCAGGAAGTGG
This sequence comes from Lophius piscatorius, assembly GCA_009660295.1. Taxonomy (NCBI): domain Eukaryota; kingdom Metazoa; phylum Chordata; class Actinopteri; order Lophiiformes; family Lophiidae; genus Lophius; species Lophius piscatorius. Next base: position 23,922 of record VRLP01003707.1, on the reverse strand, counting down.
ATAGACGCCTCAGATGAAAAGATCTGCAGCATCAAAAAATTATTCAGAATATTCTGCTTCTGATGATTGCTTACAGCTTTACTGAGTATTGTTGACCCCACCAAGTAATTAATATACTGTTAACAGTCGTGTACACCCATCAGCCAGGACAATTCAAAAGACTTCAGATTTTGAGTATATTTGTATGCTTCTCTTCCAAGTGGAGTTATTGTGCCTTCCACTTCAGTGTTTCTGTTCAACATTTAAACATTTAATTTATGTTTAAATGTTGTGAAACACGTAAAGTGTTTACCTCAGGGTAAAATTTGGTGCAAATCCGTCATTTAGTTTTTCCGTTACTGTTTTAACTTTTAGAATAAAATGCCAACTTGTGCATATCCCATCCACTGACAGGTGGCATGATAAAAAGGTATTCAATATTATTTACCTCACCTGTCATTGGTTATATATTTATGGATAATTAGTGTCGTCCTCTTTTATTGCTCTTATGTTAGTCATTACATCAAAACATGATCACATTGCATTCTTTATGTCTGAAATAACTTGAGAGAATGGGTTTTCCCAAAATTCCCGATGCTTAGGCCCGGTGGGGAGGGGTCACCTAAGGCCTTTGGGCTCCTGGGCCTGCAGCAGACTGGCAAAATCCATGAAGTTGAAGTCACATTAAAAACTAAATCAGTGGCCATAATGCACAAAGCTGAACTTTTATCCTGATTATTCTGTTATCAAATATGCTTTATATATGCCTCCTAATTATTTCTTGATTAGTACAGATACTGTATAATTCCCTACTGCTAATCAATGTCAGGGAACAATGCCTGAGATCTTTTAACGGTCAGATTTTTAGAGAGAGTAGATAACAGATATTGACTTATTTATTCAGCCTTCATTAAACTATATTTTGTTATAATAATATTCTAGTTCAACCATATGCCCTAACTCTCTATCTCTTTTCTGTTGTGTCTCTCACAGTGGGACACTGCAGGTCAGGAAAGGTTTCGTACCATCACTTCCAGCTACTACCGTGGAGCCCACGGCATCATAGTTGTGTATGACGTTACAGATCAGGTGGGTCAGCAGACTTTTTTGATAGCATTATACTTTTATGATAGCATTGTTTTTGTGCCTTTGCTGAGTATGAAATCACCTCTGGAAATGTTTGATATTTCATTTGCTCCATTCATTCATCACACAGTAAAACATTTGGTTATAGTTCTCTTCTTCTGATGGACCGAAACACATCAGCAGTTTTTTTCTGAATCATTATGAGCTTTTAGGAAGTTGTATAAGGGCATTATAATGCATTAGGAGAATTAGGGTTAAATTGAAAAAGAGTACCTTTAATTATATCGCGATTTCGTAAACATAATCTCATCAAGTATTAAAATCTGCAAAATATTGGATTTTATTAGATGCTGCATATAGGCTGCATGCCAGCAGCTGGCTAAGAAGGGATTTCCAGACATCCCTCTCGCTAGCATCGCTCTCCAGCTCATCCTGGACGATCCCGATGTGTTCCCAGGCCAGATGAGGTATATACTCCCTCCGGCGAGTTCTGAGTCTATCTCGGGGTCTCTTCCTAATTAAACGTGCCTGAAAAACCTCCAAATGGACCTTACCTGGAGGCTTCTTAATCAGATTCCCAAATCACCTCCACTGGCTCCTTTTGACGCAAATGAGAAGCGGCTGTACTTTGATATCTCTTTGGATGTCTGAGCTCCTCACCTCATCTCTGAGACTGGGGGGTTGGTACTTGGATCAACAAGTAAATAAAGGGCTTTGCTATACGAGCTCTTTCTTCACCACAACGCACCGCTACAACGCCTGCATCACTGCTCACGCTGCATCGAACTGCCTGTTCATTTTCCCACCACTCGAGAACAAAACACCAAGATACTTAAACTCCTTTGCTTGAGGCAGCAGCTCGCCTACAACCCAAAGGGGACAGTCCGGCGTTTCCCGGCAGAGAACCATGGCATCAGATTTGGTTCTGGGAGGTTAGGGGAAGTAACTACTGAAGCCTTTTTCTCCGTTCCTGAAGCAGTCTTCCTCCAATGATAGTCTTAACATGTTACTGAAACACATCATTTTTCTAATGAGGTCAGGTGTATATATAGTATGGTGCACAGCAGACACTTTCCCCTCTACAACATACAGACCAGAAAAACAAGCCTTAAGGGCAGAGACTGGAAACAGGACAGAGACTTTATCACTAGGCTGGAAGGCTTGCTCTACTTACTGTTTTTTTAAACTGCCACTTCTTGTGGGAGGGAGACAAAGCAATCAAAAATAAAAGATTTATTACATTCATCTGGCCCATTGGCAACGGTTTCTCCACTGAGAGACGGTTTTGCGACCAATCGCACACAGCTCGTCCGTTCTGAGACGGCTGCCTGCTGTTTGTGTTTCAGCGTCAACCAGTCAGCAACCAAATGACCGGGCCTATGACTTAGGGTCTGTCGCAGGTATGGGTGCATTAATGGCAGAGGTGTCACTGGGTTTTTCTGGAACACATTCCTCAGTAAGACACTTTATAAAATTTCTTTGTGTGAGTGTAGACTCGTCTGCCAAGGGAGCGTCCTGCTGAAGAGTGTTTACTTTATGTTTGTTTAAATAAACTACAACACGATCAGGAAGACGGTTTTTAAATTCCTCTAGCTGCTAGAGGAATTTAAAAACCTCTAGCAACCTCTACCACCCCCGCGGGTTGGCCACCGCAGCATAAGTTCACGCATTGAGGCATTATCAACAGCTCGACATGAAGAGCACCAACTGTCGAAAGGAGCTTTTTTTATCCATGGCAAAATAAGAGTAAGAGTACCTGATGCCTTCTTCAGGCCCATAGAACGCTGATTGTATGCCATGGGCACTATAACTATACACGTAATACAGCACATTTCACTTAACATTTTCCCTTTAACTGTCTTCAATAGAAAGGTAAGGCTCAGGATGCATAATGTTGTCTGTTAACTTACGTTGTAATAAAATTGCCCACACATCCCTCGGCCAACGCAAAACGATGGCATTCCACTCGAAAGCATCAAAATAAGATTCAGCCCCACTCTCCCAAAAAGCAGGGACCAGAATGATTTGCTTCCATACATCGAACGTGGAGCTGGTACCTGCTGATGGTGCAATGGCAGGAGGGGAAGCTGTGATGCTTTGCAGCTCCACCTGGCAAATCTTAACGGCAGTGTCTTCCTCCAACCTCAACAGTTCCAACTCATGTCCAAGCTTACACTCCTCTCTCTCCTTCCTCTCCCGAGCCTCCAGAAGGAAAAGTCTCACACTGGTGTTGATTCTTGAGCCAGTTGAGGACTCACTGGAGTGCGTGTCGAATTGCGGCAATGTGAACGGATCTTCTTCCGATCTACCACCAGTAACCATGAGAGATAGGTCAACTTAACGCGACTCAGTCGCCTCTCCCACCTGAGGAGCTAAGCTGACGTCACAAGCTTTGGTCACAGATGCCGATACCGGCGTCTCTGTCCGCATACCGAGAGATGCGACTGGCAATTGGCCGGTTGAAAATACCTTTGTTTACCAACAGCACACTTCACAGCATACTTCACATCCTTTTTAACAAGGCAGGTTGAAACATTTATGCCTAAAGATAACGCTTCCTACACTTATAAATATCTCTTAATCATCATCGGTCATGGCAGTAGCACGTCCAACCTGAGTCTTGGATCTGCTCGAGGTTTCTGCCCGTTTAAAGGCAGTTTTTTCTCGCCATTGTCGTCAAGGGCTGCTGGTGGAGGAATTTGTTGGGTCTCTGTAGATAATTATATAAAGAGTTTGGTCTAGACCTGCTCTTTCTGGGAAGCACTTTGAGACAACTGTTGTGAATTGGCGCTATATAAATAAAGGTTGATTGATGATTGATTGATTGATTAATGTAGGATTAGCTATGAAATCAAAACAAACTCAGCCATACTCACCGAAGGAATCATTCAGTCTGCTGCTAAACAGACTAACAAGGCAATACTACACTACAATCACCGCTGTGGACCTTCCACAGAGCAGAACCAACAGAAAACTGTGGTGATACTGGTGTGGGTTGCCACACATGTTAAATGCAGTTAAATTCAGCTTTCAACATAAAAAAACAAAACTTCCCAGGAACCTGTCTGAAACCTTACCTGCCTATCTGCTGGAGCGTGCTGGGCTTGAGGCGTCTTAGGCAACATGACAGCGGCTGAAACCATGAAATGCCTGCCCCCTCTGAAGAATGAAGTCTCAACTCAGGATTACTCCGAAAAATCAAAAAGGCGAAATAATATATGGGTGCCAAATGAAAGAACTGTATAAACAATTCAGCTGGACACCACCCTGTCTATCTGTGGAACTGTTTTTCTCAAGCTCAGTCAAAGCTTATGGTGGCAGCAACAACAATATTCACCACTAAGCTACTGGAAATAATTCAATTAAACAATCGGAGTAACAATATAAAAGTCTCAAATATTTTTTAAAGAATCCGGGACAAAGGGTTAAAACACATGGCCTTTTCACACTCAGATTCAAACTGCTCTTGTGCATGCTGGAGACCTCGGACTGATGAAGCCAACAGGCCGAGGGAAATGGACAAAGGCCTTATCCAAATCCACAAAACACATGTAGACTGGATGTACAAATTCCCATGACCTCGCTCCCAAGCATTAAAGAGTAAAAAGTTGACCCACTTTTCCACGACCAGGACAGAATTTGAGATGTTGCAGATTGAAACTGAGGTTCGACAATCGGTTTTAGCCTCTTTTCAGGAACACTGGAGTAAACTTTCCCAGGAAGGTTGAGAAGTGGTATTCCCTTTTAATTGAAACACACCATCCGGTCCCTCTTTTTAAAAAGTGGCCTTCCCCCGAGTCTTCAGACTCTGCCTCCTTTGTAGAGGATGTGGTATCTGGGTTCAGTTCCTTAAAGTGTTCTTTACATTGTCCGTCCATGTCTTCTGTACGGGTCAGCAGTTCTCCTGTACTGACTGTACAGCCAAGCTGTGCTTTCCCTTCCTGAGTCATCCAACATTTGCCAGAACGTCTTTTCAGGCCGACCGAAAGTCCTTCTGCATTGACTCCCAAAACACCACCCAAGACCGGCTTTTTTGCTTCTGCAACTGCCACAGCTGCAGCCATATTAATCTTTTGGTGTTTTCTGCTGCTTCAGGAGACCCCTGGATTACACCAAGTCCGAAAGGCCTCCTTCTTGAGCTTTACGGCTTCCTTCAACACTGGTGTCCACCAGAGGATTCTCAGGTTCCCGCCACTGCAGGCCCCAATAACCAATAAAGAAAATTATCGATTCTCTCCAGACTCTCCTAAGGTGGCCTTGTACCAAGTAAACTTATGAGCCACCCTGTGGTCGAAAAAGGTGTTTGTAACGGACAGTCCATGACTAGCACAGAAGTCCAATAACAAAGAAAACACTCAGGCTCAGATCAGGCAGACAATTCCTCCCATCAGGCAGACAATAGTCCGGGTAAGGTTTCCAGACTCATTTGGTGCCTATTGATTGGGGTCTTTGAATTGCTCCTAATCTGACCACTTCCCTGAGACCACTTTACCTTGGGAGACCTTATCAGGGCGTATTTTGCCCTGACAACATAGCTCACAGGATCACAGAGACACACAGCCCCCCCCCCTTTTAGGTGGAAATTCTCGGGGGTATTTTACTACCAACTCTAAATGTATTTCTGATTAATTTTGTTCTTATTGCCGGGTTGCAGTTGTATTGTTGTGAGGCTGATTGATACACTCACCTGACTTATCATGTTTATTATGTTGATAATATTCTCCTTCTTCAGGAGTCCTATAACAACGTAAAGCAGTGGCTCCAGGAAATCGACCGCTATGCCAGTGAAAACGTGAACAAGCTTCTTGTGGGCAACAAGTGTGACCTGACCACTAAGAAAGTTGTGGACTACACAACAGCCAAGGTATGGCTGCTCTCTTCTTCACACATACTGTACATCTTACCCCAAAACAATTGAAACCAGTGAGGTAACAAAACAGCAGGACAATTCATTGAAAATAATTGAAAAAGACAATTAGAATCCTTAATCAGCGTAATCTTACTGCCTTAATCAGCGTAATGTCTCAGTCCTGTCCGGTATCCGTCACATAAAGTGCCCATAGAATGATTAGCATCCCTTACAAAAATGTGTTGAATGAGATGCAAAATATGTGTTTATTGTTAATGATCTAATTCAAATCAGTCGCAAAGATCTAACCTTTCATTCAAGTAACAAAATAATAATAAAAAAAAACATTCTTAACATAGAACAAATATTTTCCTCTAAAATGTTTGTGCCACAATTATTGTCACCCCTAAAAATCCTGCAATTAAAAAGGAACTTTAGCAAATTTCAAGTCCTATTTTATGTTTTTAGGTTCACCTGTTTGGGTAAAAATAATAATACCTTATATATACTTGTATAGCGCTTTTCGTGAAACTCCGAGACGCTCCGCCCCGAAGGATAGTCATTCATTTGTTCCACAGAGAGACAGATTAGATTGCATGTTTTTAGACTGTAGGAGGAAACCGGAGTTCCCGGAGAGAACCCACGCAGATACTGGGAGAACACAAAGAAAAAACTCCGCACAGAAAGGCTGGCAGAGGTGGATTTGAACCCACTACCTTCTTGTTGCGAGGCAGCGGCGCTAACCACTGCGCCATCGTACCACCCTGCAGAATAGAATATCGGAATTGATCAATAATGACAAAGGCCTAATCGGTCTGACTTACGTCACACTGGGAAACTCATTAATTATTGAACTTAAAATTATAAAATAGGACTGTAAAATAGGCTTCAGTTACATTTTAATCTCAGGATTTCAAAGGAATGCCAATAGAAATACATCTTTCAGAGAAAAATATCTGTTTTATGTAAAGCGTGTAATGTTTCTTTATTGTGTTATGTCACCTGAGTAAAAGGTTGGATGTAGTGTAAATAATTAGAATTAAAGACAATAAAGACTTTCTTTGACTCTCATTTCACATCTTTTTTTTTTTCCCCTTAAAGGCTGCCAAAATCTGTAGGGCAAATATCACTGCTGTTGTTTCTGTTCTCCCCCTCTCTCTTGTCCCACCCCTTCCTGTTTTCTTGCGTTCTTTCCACTCGTCTTTTGCAGTTCAAATCCTTCCAGGGACCTTTTGATACATTCATAAATAAAAAATGAATATGCTGGGCAATGTTGATCTTGGGACAGCACAAATTATTAAAGATTTCTGAAAACCCTGAAAGGGAGCAGGAACTCTGTATGCCTAGACGTTTCTGTTGCATGGTAGATAACTGATCAACTGAAGCTGTGCCACTTCAAAAGTGCATTTTGCTTTGAAGTCAATGCTGTTGGGAATGTTTGCAGTAAAAAAGTGACTTTGCCGCTTTAGTTTCTGAAATCAAAGTCTGTACCTACGCTCACAGGTATCAGTTGTATTTATGGAACTTTATTAGTATGTCAGAGACTCAAACATGTACTACCAGTGTCTGACATCGGTGTGTCTCACATTAAGTCTCTTCCTTCTTCTCTTTAAGGAATTTTCAGACTCTCTGGCCATCCCCTTCCTGGAGACCAGCGCCAAAAATGCCACCAATGTAGAGCAGGCTTTCATGACCATGGCCGCCGAAATCAAGAAGCGCATGGGCCCGGGGGCCACAGCTGGTGGTGAAAAGCCGAATTTAAAGATTGAGAGCACTCCTGTGCGGCAGTCTGGAGGGGGCTGCTGTTAAAGGGCCCCTTGACCCACCACCTCAAACATCACCTCTGTCACCCCCCACCATACACACACACACACACACACACACACACACCCTCCCCCGTTTCCTCCCATCATGTAAGACACTCTCACCCACAATACTTTTATGATACAGTATAGCCCACCGCCAGCTCCCTGCCTCTCCCTCTGTGAGCCTGCCTGGAGATCTAGAGAGGGTCAGCTAATCTGTAAGAGTTTTCAAATCATAATATTAATAACCGGGTTAATCTGGATAATCAGGCTTGTCTGTGAGCCTAGAGACAGTGGAAAGTTAACAGACAGTGAGGGAGAGACAGACGTGGACCTGAAGAAACGTTTCACTAAGAGGAAAGACTGATTACAGATACAGAGAATGATTGGTATGGATTAAGGTGTAAAGATTAAGTTTAGATGCCTGTGAGCTCATCTCTCTCTCCACAGACACGAACAGATGCTTTGCTGCCTTTTAGCTAAACACTAAACTCCTCAGGCCAAGTCTGTCTCTGCTGATCACCAGGCCTCAGCCACAACTCACACACTAAAGTAAGTCTGCTAGAATCATTCATTGTAGACGCATCACAGCAGGAAGTGATCCTGAACACCAGCACCCTGCTGATGGTGACTAGTCACTACAGTTTCTTGATGAAGATCCAGGAATAGCCCCTTTAGTGTCATCCTCCTTTCGCTCCATCTCTCCTCTTCAACTCTCACTCTCTGAGGGTGTGTTCAGACTGAGAATGGAATATATACATTATGTCATTCACATGAATTGTGAACCAACTGTAGTGACTTCAACTGTAAGAATCCTAATCCTTATCCTTCCTGTCTTTGTAAATCAGCAGGAAACCATGGAACCACCGACTTATAGATGATAAACACGGCCATTATGTTATAATCTGATACCATTGTGTACTGAAAAGTCCTGCTGCATCTCCTGCAGACCGCGTACTTTAATCCACGGCACAAACCGATTGGTCAAAGCTGATTGAAATTCAGTGATGGTGAAATTCAAAGATGTTGGTTCCACCATACGACTGTTTGAACCAACGCTGAACTCAGATTTGATCAGAGAATCGGACCACTAGTAGGTCAGGTGGTCCAGTAGTAGGTCAGGTGGTTCCTTACATAGATATCAGCTCAGACGGAGGCCGTGGTTGTGACGACTGTAATATATGATAGAATTCACAGGTGAAACAAGGCAGTGTGGCCACATTCTGTAACATTTGACATTCTCATGATGACACCAACAGTCTGAGTACAAGTGTGCACCTGGTTGATGAGAAGATTGTGCGTTGGTCTTAAAATCACCGTTTCGTCGTTGTGAAGGTTTTGGATTATTTTTTAATTTTCTTATATCGCTGATTGACAGTTAGCTTCGACTGGCACATAGAAAAGGTGACAGGTGGGTTTGAGGACGGCGTGCAGATGAAGCTGCGGTAGAGATGTGGTGTGTTTGTGGTTAGCTCTTTGTTCCCTGACCTGTAAAAATATTTAAGTCTGTTCCATTTGGACACAGAGACAGCAGTCCACTTTGTGTTTACACTCGAGTTAACAGATGCTCAAAATAATGTATTATAATGTTATAATACTTATCCATTATGATTCAAAATGAAGGTCAACCAATTCTGGCTTTTCAGGTGTCATTAAAATGAAGATGGTTAGCAGCTTGTAGCGGGTCAGTGTCAAGAGAAGAACTGATACAGTTGGAAACAACAAAAATTATCAACATTTGTATTAGTTTATCTATTAGTAACTGTTAACCTGAACATCCAAGTGTAAGTAATAAATACATGTAGTTGTTTATCTGGTCAAACGTTTTTTACATAACTACGTAGAGTTATGTCAGACATGACTTAACTTATGTCATGTCATGTCCCCACCAAACGAACCATAAAGGGTCTCGTTTGTTCCATGACCTCACTGGAGAGGAGACAAAGAACATCTCCTTAAAAACAGCTGGACATCATTTACTTAAACACACACATCCCTCCAGGTGTGCAGCTCATAATGGGTTCATACAATTTGTTTATATGTGAGTTCTTAGGAACATTTCAATTCACATTCAGGTGTCTGACGTGTTTGTCCACATGTCTAAAACCACTGGAGAAAATTCAATCAAATTACACACATGCTTTTTAGGAGCTCTAAATTTGTTTGACAAAGTTTGTCTTTAATCACATTTAAAAGGAAATGTACAAGAGCTAGTGCTAAATAAACTGTACAAGGTTACAACACACACACACACACACACACACACACACACACATTTATTCTGTCTGTTGGGTCTAACAGGCAGTCGTAGTGGTGAAAACAGACGGGTGTGAGGCTGTTCACAAGTCTGCAGCTCTGGCTGGCTCTCTGGGTCTCAGAGCTGGGAAGAGGGTCAGGGTTTTATAAGGTCTCAGCAGTATTTCCAGGGAAACTGGAAAGAACATTAGGAGAAGAGCATCCCTGCCTTTATGGAGGGTCTGTGGGAAATCTTTGAAAGGACCTCAGTCTTACAAAGACGTGAAACCTTTTTGTGATGTTCTTTTTGAAGGTTTAAGAATGAACATACTGGTTTGGAGTCTTCTCAGAACTTTGTGGAGGTTGTTCGTTTCACCACCTGTGATGTGTTTTAGGAGGAGTGGAGGTTTAGGGACTGACTGGTCTTGGTTTGGTGATCGGGTATGAACTCCCAACTTTCTCCACCGTCCTCAGCCGCGTCACTCCATGTCAGCACTTCAGGTGAACACCTGCCTCATGGAGAGCAGGTGGCTGACATCATTCAGAGAACAACAGTCGTCCATGTGCGAAGTGTCATCACTCCCAGCTTCTAGTCATCAGAGTGAAGCACCTTCAGATGTGTGTGATGGCATCTGGTGTGTTTTTAGCCCTTTTCAGCTACACCAGAGTGTGTATCTGCCGTACAGGACTGGAATCTGACCTTTGGGGAGGCTAAGGAAACAGCTGTGTATGTGTGTGTGTGTTTGGTGAGGGAATAGGTTGCATGTCACATTCCTGAGCGTTTTGGACTCATGTTGGTTACCTGGCAACGCAGCGGTCTCACTGAGCGGATGCAGAAGGAGCTGTCGTTGGAAACGCACACGCATATACTGGATGTTTTACAGTTCAAGGACTGATTCTTCTCCCGTTTTAATCTTCATTTCAACGACTCTTGATTAACTCCTGATTTCGATGCTGTCATTGATTCTATACTGTGTACACGGGAGTGTGAGGGGACACGGGGTCAGCAGGGGACTGATGAAGGGGGTGGGCACTTTTCTTTATGAATGTGAATCGGATCCAACACTTGACTTGTTCTTAAGTTGGCTTTTTGTATGGTTTGGGCTGAGGGGGGGTTTCCGTGTCGTTTGCAGACGTATTCATCTCTAATCGATTACTTAATAAAGACATTGACTATGTGGTGTTTGTTATTTATGAGAAGCACCGGACAGGAGCTCACCTGTCACCCACCTTCTGTACTTTTTCACTCCTTCACTTTTGTGCCGTTTTCCCTGCTTAGTTTGATCGTGTTTTTGTTTTCTGTATATACTATAAAAACTATACATTATATATAAGATTAACGTGAGATTGGGTTTGTTCTGTAACTTAACATGTGACGGTGGAGTTGGAGGCAACATCATTCAACCCCCATTTTACATGTGGTTTAGTGGAAATGTGCTGTTTCAAATAAGACAACCCTCAGAATGAATCCTCCCCCGGAACAACAGACACATGTTCATAAACTGTTCACAGACGTACGTCACCTGTAGACTCAGAATGCTTGTATTTTTTCGTTTCGGGCCTAAATCTACGAAACATTTTATCTCAAGCTCTGGATAAAAAAAACTCTGCTTTGGTTTTTGGGAAACAGCTTGTAAACGGTAGTTTTTTTTAGCCACTGAGTCTCATCTGGAATGGAGGTTGAATACTTTTGCTTCCAGCTGTATGAGGTTTCTTAAGTGTAGCTGCGAGGGCTAAAACTGGTTTAATTAGTTTAATTTTATAAAAATGCTTAATCCTCCTCTCTGTGTGTGTCTGTTTTCTTTAACATCCAAACATGATCAAAGACTTCGTCTTCTGTGGATCTACTCAGTGAATCTACACGGCTCAGAAAACATCATCACCATGTATCTGGAACAAAACATCCACGTTGAAAATCTTTACTGATATACGACACAGTGTGGGATTCTTTGCGAACAAAATAAGGCAAGAACGGTTGAGGGAAACCAGAACCATGAACAGTGTTCTGCCACCAGGTGAACAGCAAGACCCCCCCCCATACGGGAATGTTTCTTCAGGTTACACCGGGAGTCCAGGGCCTCCAGGATGGAACGTCCATACGTGTCGTCACATGGCTGGCGGTGTCCCCAAGCACTATGGGGGCACCGCCACTCCATAGTAATCGTTCGGAAAGGAAATCGTTACCATCGCCATGTAAACTGGCGAAACAGAACAACGAGCAGAACAAACGATCTCCTTTTGTGTGAACGTTCTTCACCACCTCTTCACTCGTGCTGTAAACAACCTTTAGGTGTTATCTGCTTTTGATCTTTAAATGTTACACCACCAACTACCGGCCTGGCTGGAATACACGTTGCAGTTTTTCAGTATTTGCGCGGATCCGTGAACAAAGAGATTTTTTCCCCAGTGTTGTAGTATGAATATTTTAAAGTCAGAAGAAAAACGTTTCCAGTTTTAGTCAAACTGTTGTAAACAGCAGAAAAAGTCCTGAGAAACTTCAGATGATTTCCCGTCTGCCTCGGGGCTGAGCAGATTTCTATTCGTTGTTCTTGGCTGTTCTTTTACAAGTAGAGATCATTTTGGTAACTTTAAAAGGTGGATCGTTAAACACAGTGGCAAACGAATGCTGTTATCTTCCATGAATGTAAACTAAAAAACCTGAACTTTGATCAAATGTTTACTTCAATCAATGGATGGCTAATTTAATCGATATACGTGTGAGCGTTTTTATACTTGGGTCACTTCAGCAGGTGAATCTTAAAATCTGAACCTACAAATTATGACTGGGCCGACACAATTGAACAGATTTTAAGTCCAAACAGTACGTTACGTTTTTCCTGGATTAGTTCACGTTGAACCGGGTTGACACAGTTTAGTGAAGTAAAGTAATAGTATTTGTTTGAAAGTATGTTGTTCGGTCAGCTGACACTCATGATCCATGTTCAACAGGTAATGCTGCGATAACACAAGACAATTATGTGTGTTTGACATCGGCCTGTTGTTTTTCATCTTTTATAATGTTGTTAAATTAAATCTAACGGTGGTTGACATTTAAAGTAAATTCAACATATTACCCAGTTACTCTGATGTCAAATCCCACTGGATTTCAGGATTTGCTGTGAACACGCTGATGTTTGGATGTATGTCCTGATGGTGGCGCTAAAGGAAAGGACGAGGGGGTCACTGAAACATTTACAACATTTCCAGGTCTAACAGCCATGAAATAGTTTTTTACGTTAACTGCTGGAGATATCTCACACGGGACAGAACCATAGATCTTCGCTGTCCTTCATCCACATGACCACCGCCCCTGACCGGTACCCCTGCCCCTCCCTTCATCCATCTATTCTCTGTAACAGCCTCTCCTTCTGGACCTTGAAATAACCACACACAGGTGTGTGGCGGCTGCACTTCATTACTCTGTCAGGGGGAAAAGCCAGTATGAGATATTTGACATTGCCAGTTGCTGACGTCTGGTTCTTGCTGGAAACACTGCAGGACCGGTTTTTGCTTCCTCTCGGCGGCTCAGCAGTGATTCTACGCGATCCAATTCAGTGCATCTATGCATGACTGTTAAAGATGTGAAGCATCCGCACGCCGTTCTTCAATCTACACAAAGTGAAAGCTTTGCCAGTTTTTGCTGAACTATTCCCAGGGCGAGGAGCAGAATTCAGGGATGTGTCGTGATGACAAAGTCACCCTGTCGCTTTCTCTCTCTGCTCAGCGGGAAGTCATGAAGCTGCCTGTTGACCTTGAGTTGAAGAATTGCACTGCTGTGTACCAGGGTCAAAGAAGGAGGAATGCAAAGAATTAGGCAAATCTTTATTGGCCTGATTGATCAGCGACCCAAAACTGTAAAAAACAAAAATCTTTCGTTTCTTAGTTGATCAAAGAAAACTCCCAGTTCCCCCACTGCTGGTTCTGGAGACCACACCTGGGTTTTCAACCTGGGCCTTCAGCGCTATACATCTGTAATCAAGCTGCCCCCAAATACCCTCACAGTGACTCTACAGCTACAGGCTGCTGTCAGACTACGTAACCAGCCCACATTCAAAGAGACCGTAACATTTATCAACCGGAAAAAAAATAATATCGCCAGTAACAGCACAGATAAACACTGATCAAATCTGATTGGAAAATGATAATCCCAAAAAGTCGGGGATAATATGGAATCGTCATCGCCACCGCAGAATGTTAGTGTTGACGCGATTATTCAAAAACTGTTTAAAGGGTATTTTTCAAATTTGATACCTACAGAGACCTTTTTGGGAGGAAGAACTGGATTGATTTTGGGAACAATTTGTTGGATATTTCTGACACTATTGGGGGGGGGGGGGCTTTATCTCCAAATGTTTTCAGCCATAATTTCTCAACCGTTGGTCTTATTTAGTTAAAATTTGGTGCATATGAATCGAGTCAAGAAGATATTTCTTGAATACATCTAGTTTTAGTTTAATCATTCATTTTTGAAACACAGGAGCTTTTCACGGAGAAGCTATTTTTCCAACAAAACTTCCAGTTTAGTCCAAATTTGTTGCATATTAATGAACTCCAGAATTCTCTATAAATAGAAATCTTCTATAAATCACATTTTAACCTCTTAGTTCATATTTTCCCTTTTTGTGGTACTTTGCTTTACTAAAGATAGCGCCACATTTAATTTGAGGAGTTCATTCAGGGGAATTTGCTTGTACAATAATCTAGGACGACAGCATAGGTATAGTTCTGTTTTGATGTTTTCAGGACCCTAGCTCTTTGAAGTAAAACCTGATAGAAGAAGAAGATTAAATTAGAGTCCATCCTCCTCTGAAGGCCACGATGGCAGTGAGGGTTCCCCTGTGATCTAAATTAAGTGGCAGAAAATTACAAATCATCCAGGATTTGATGTCTTAAAGACAATCGTGAAGTTGAATTAACTGATTGGCTTCACCGGGTGTCGTTGATAAGAGAAAAACACCTACTATCACGTCTAACAGAGAGCTGCTGAGTAACGGTAAACTGTTTTTAATCAACCTCGTGGGATGGAGTATAAGAAAGAGGTTTTTGGTTTGCATGAATTAATACATATGGACTTTTTCTAAAAGCCCTCTTCCACCAGGGCTGGTTTGGAGCGTAGGTGTTTGGAGGATTCAGATTCTATACTTCAGTTAAAGTACTAATACCACAATGGGTGGAGGTGGAGAAGATAAAGGATTTTAAGTAGTTGTGCTTAAGTGTTCAGAGCAACAGGGAGTGTGGCAAAGAGGTGAAGAAGCGAGTGCAGGAAGGGTGGAGGTGGTTGGAAAGAGTGTGAGGAGTTATCTGTGACAGAAGAGTCGCAGCAGGAGTGAAGGGAAAGGTTTACTTTCCAAGGTTTCGATGGTAGTGACAGCAGCCTTGCTTGCTTATTTAGATATAGTACCTTAGGGAATATATTTGGTCACTGTCCAACACTGGTTGGAGCCAGTTCCTTATTTGGATCCGTCTCTTTGCATTTCTGCAGGCACAGAGTGGGCTCTCCAGCAGAAACACGGGTGACGGAGTGGAACCAAACCTTGCTGGACTACAAACAGGAACTGGTTCTTTCAGTATCTGGGGGCGGAGTTATTGTAACCAACTACACAACTCGGTTAACCACATTTTTTAAATCCCATATTGTTGCATCTTGTAAACAAAGAGATGTGATCTGCAGATATAGACGCTATAACTTATTTAGGGTTTTGTTTCAACGCTTTAATGTAAGCGTGCGTCTATAGAAGCCAAAGAGAACAAACTCTTCTCTTACATCCTGTCATTAAATTAACTGTGATTAATTTAGCCAAAACAGGCTCTAGGGTGCCCCTGGGCATACTTTAGGGTACTGCAGGGGATACAATGGGTGTTCATTTATTTAAATGTCAAACAAAATTCCCCCAAATAATTTTGAATAACTTGCTTTGTTTTTAAAAATAAAGAAAGAAAAATGCAAATGTGGGTCAATTAAACCAAAAAAAGTTTAGGCTCAGTATCGCGATCTTAAATGCAACTTTTAGCCGCTAAAAACACTCAAATGATTTTCCTTCAGATTGTCTCTATTCATACTGAAATAACGTTACAGTAATTTGTCAGGATCCGGGCAATCGTACGACCTTGAGATCTGCACACCACCCTGTTTGTGACCCCAGAGGAGAATGGAAACATGTGATCATTGTCTAAGCAGCTATTTGTTTGTTTTGGGTTTGGATTTTTGTCATCGAGTGTTCCATCACTTCTAGCAGTTGTAATAATAGTAATATCACTAAACCCTCCAAGTTTAGTGCTAGGATGCAGAAACACATCTACAGCAATGCAACAAAGGCTGATGGGTCAAAAAACGTGTCAGTCTGACAACCAAATATCTCCAAAGTACACATCTGAGTGGATTCTCTACATCTCCTGATTGCACCTGAAAATATTGGTTTAAGGAAACAACTGTGCTGATGCCAGGGTTGTGTTCACTTTTCCTTTGTACACAGGATCTGTGTTGGGTTTGTCATCTCGAGCGTATCTCAGAATGAAAGGACAATTAGCAGCCAGTAGCAAAATTTAGGACATTAACAGGAAGCGCTGCCTGAAAAAGGAGCATAACATCATAAAGAAACCCCTCGCGTCCAAACCACAGACTAAACACCCTGCTCCCCTCTGGAAAGAGCTTCAGGAGCCTCTGCCCCCCCAACCACAGCTTCCTTGGTGTGTTTTAAATGATCAAGGCGGGATCCGGAGGCGAGCAGAGAAACAGGAAGTATTGACTCTTCAGCCACAGGCGCCCTGGTTCAGTTAACCTCTCGAAGATTTAAGCAGCTTCTCATTTCCGTCTTCTTTTTCCTCTCACCTTTAAATAATGTCATACTCTAAGATATCAAAAATCAACTCGGTGAATACTGTTTTTTTTTTTGTGGGGGGGTCTGAGTCTCAGCAGTACTTAAACTGGGAAAAAACAAAAGATCACAACATGTGTGTTCATTTCAACACAATTTATTTACATCCTCTCCGTACACCTTCAGTTGAAGCCTCGGCGATTTACCTTTTCTTGAACTAAGTGAAATTCACGGTTTTATCTTCCATCCCAAACTTCCAATATCCAGATGTTTACTCCGGCATGTTTTACCACCTCTGTCCACCTCAACCCACGGACAGTTTCCTCTGAGTGGGTTTCAGTCCACGGGACCCTGGAAGATGAGTTTGATGTGACCCTGCTCCCCTGTCAACCAAGTACCACAGAACGGGCAAGCAGCATGGAAGGCATGAGTGCCGTGGGGTAATGGGATCTGACTCCAACCCACAGCTGTCTTTTCTGAGCACACATGACCGCAGGGGCAGAAAGCATGACTGGGTGGTCCGGCATCCAGGTACAGTCCCCCTTCGCAGCCTAGCCACAGCGGCACGTAGGGGCCCACTTGCCGGCACATGGGGCACTCCCTCTCCCCGGTGCTGGCTGGTACTGTTCCCCCATGGCCAGCGGGACTCTTGTCTTTGCGGTAGCCCCAGTTGTGGTATCCGTGTACGTGTCCACAGTTAACGTAGACCCAGGGTTGTTTCTTGTCAACGATCTCACGCTGTGCCAGACTGGGGAAAGCCAAGGTGTTGAAACCCACGGGACACTGGGGCCGGGCGGCATTCAGCTCCTGCCGGAGGGACTCCAGCTGTTTGAGGGTGGGAGTGTGACACAGTCCGGCGGGGGTCCTCCACAGCAGGGTAGCCCCGCATAGATCAATGAGAGAACCGTCCTGGAGGGTGTTTGACTCATTTTCAACCTGGAGTGGAGAAGAGATGAAGGAGGTGAAGCATGAGAGAAAAAGAGGAGAGAAGAAGGAGAGAGTGAGCAAAGCGGTCTTCATCACTGGGCTGTCGGAAAAGAGTAAATGTTATTTTTATGTACCATCAGTAGTGGACGGGTTCAGGCTTGAGGGGAGAATGATCTGCATGAATGTTCTGTATAACCACATGAAGGCAAAGTTCTCAACTAGTGATGGAATTATTTTATTGATTAGTGGAACAGTTAATCCATTGATGACAATTCATTCATTTTCTATCCACCTCTATGCCGATGAAACGTCAGGAGATGTTCTGGAGACCGTGAAACGTTTGGAGGAGTTTTGGAGGACTTGAGGATATTTTTGGTCTTACACTGAGAAGGTGGATTCTCAGATTTCCTATTTCCTTTCCAAATTGTAATATCAGACGCCTGTTTACGTGACTTGGTATCTTTTTCCCACCCGGTGTTTACATGCATGGACTCATCTAATCGGACACACACCCACAGACCACCCACTCTCCCGTTCATAAGGGGGCGATAATGTTACGATGGGCCGGGTGCCAACTGCGAAAAAGCTCTCGGAAGAAGAATACGACAAAGTTCACGGAAGGGATTTTTCGTCCAACTATGTTAAACTCTTTAAAGGCGTGATGAATAAATGACTCTGATATACACCGGTACTGTTTTATAGTCGCCATATTCTCGACGCTGGGTTTGAACAGATACAACTCACACAGAAAAGTTTTCCGATACAGTGTTTACATGCAGCGACTGGATATCGTAAAGGCTTTCATGAGAGGACTGAGACTACGTCCTTGTAAAGGAATGAAATCTCATTCAGAAAAGGACTTTTTTTTGGGAAAACATTTTCCTCTGATTAGGGGTCTTTTCCGAAACTTTTCGGAATTTGGATGTCTATGTAAACCCACCTACTGTTAAGATGTGGAGTTACTGGAATGTTTGGTGGATTAGGAAATTTTGGTAGCGCTTTACATTACAGCATGGTAATAATATGATAATAATGTGGTAATAAAGAGGTATTAATTATGTATTACCAACTTATTACCTAAGTAATAACTTAGTAATAGCTTGGTAATAACAATTGGTATATATGGGTCATATTTCAGTGGAACTTATAAAACAGGGCAAAAATATCCTAACAACTAAGGCTATTACTGACAAAACTAATTTTATGGTGGAAATGAGATAAAACTATTTGGAAATAGAAAAATAATACTTTGGTAAAATGCTAATAATAAAATGGTTATATCTGTGCAATATTTGGATTCAGTGGTAATAAGAGGATGTTAATATTGTTATAATATGATAATAATTAAGTATTAAAAGTTGATGTTTTCACAGTTTTATAGGCTGCTATCAGCCTAATAACTTACAAATTAGATTAAAATTGGTAATGACCATCTTAAACTGCTGAAATTCATCCAACCCTTTTATTCGAAACATTCCCTTTTGTTTCAAGGTAATACTGTAAAAATGTACCTGTTTAATCATGTGACTTCTTACCTGGAATCACTTTTTATGAATAGTTAGTTTCCGTGTAATAACCACAAATCATTGTTGCAAATTGTAATTCCTCTTATGAACATTTTATATCCATTATTTCTTAATTTAATTTTGCTACCAAAATTTCACTTGCCATTCAGACTGTATGAAGAGATTCCATTATAGGCTGAGCTGTTCCTTTAAGACTCACTACATAATAAAGTTTTGAATCCGAACAAAAACATAGACAAAGACGTTTCAAGACGGTGGCAAACTGCCAGATTTAATCTCAGTGTAATGCCACTGGATTAGGCCGCCAACATGATCCTGCTGAGCCTGCTGGGAGCTTTCCCACTAGGCTGATGTGGTCTGCCGTACGAGGTTCTGGACCGTTTCTCTGCTAACCACCACCGAACCAGGTGGGAGTGTCGCTGCACAGCAAAGAGGGTGTGTCAATCATTTTGGCACACATGTTCCTTCCTGTTTCTATGTTGTGCATGTGATGGACAGAGGAGAAGCTGAGTCGGCGTTGTTCGGAGGGATCGGTGGGGAGTGGAGGAAGGAGGGTAGACATTTAACCGAGTCAAAGCAATGCAAACAGGCAACGCCGTTTTAAATGTGACAAATCAGATGTGATGATCGCCGGTTAAATGTTCCTCAACAAAAAGTCTCCACCTGAAGTCACCTCTGTCCTCTCCACCCTAACACCGCCTCCCATCACTAATCCCCCTCATACCCCACTGACACCATCCACCTCCAGACTCCACCTCACAGAACCAAATGAATAAAACGTATCATTATTATTACCATGAGACAAATGTATGACTATTATTCATCTTACCAGTTTACCCCTCTGTTGTGCGGAGCGAGTTTCCCTCAGGGTGAAGACATTTCCACAGACGGAGATTTCACGCCAGATGCCCGGAGCCGGCTCAGATACAAACTCCCCTGCTGGGTGCATCACTAACACTCCGTTGGTGGTCAGGCCGTCCATCAAGCCGTCCGATGTTCTCCATTTGGCAGCGCGCTCCTGTGGGAGGACACACACACACACACACACCCACAAACACACACACACACACCCACAAACACACACACACACAGAATGTAGCCATGTAGCCGTAAAGGTTGCAGGAGTAATGGGGAGAAACAGAGGGATGATAATGGCATTGGACTTCAGAGGCAGCTGACAACATAAAATAACGATGCTGCTCTTCATCTTCTTCTTCTTCCTTTTCTCTGTGTTCAGCTCGTTACAGTTTCATTATTGTACTGACTTATGCAAAGAGTCAGCCACATACAAAATAAATCCTCCCCTGAAAGACAGAAAGAATGCTTTATAAACACATATTACTGGATCTGGTGGGATAAACAGACTCTCGCTGACACAGGTCCGCTGAAGGGTCTCGACGCAATCGGCTGACGTCGGAGCTTTCTTTTCCTCATTGTGCCTGTGAGAAGGGGCGGAGTGTCTGAGTTGCCATGGCGACACGACGCTATGTAGTAATAGAATAATGAGTGATAGGTGTCATAAAGTAGAAGGTGCAGTTGTTGGCTAATAAGAGAGAATGAATAAGAGAGGTTTACAGCCGTCAGAGCGGTGCTAGCTACAAAGTTAACACTCTTTACAGTCAAACGCAAATCGCTTACCCACAATTCTCTCTACAAAATAGACCAGACAACCTGTCCACGCATGTTGTTAACAAACAACCTTTTTTTCTGCCTCCGAGCTTTCAAACAAAACTTTATTGATAATTGCAAATAGTAACAACAGGCGGCGGGAAACAGAAGGGTCGCACAGTGTGAGCACACCAATCGTTAACTTCCGCAAATGTTTGATACGTACAGTGTGATAAAATGAAAAGGAACACGACCCAGAAGACAAACGGTGCGACCCCGCTGTGACCCCGCTTTGACCCGGCTGTGACCCCGCTTTGACCCGGCTGTGACCCTGCTGTGACCCCGCTGTGACCCCGCTGTGACCCCGCTTTGACCCCGCCGCGGATATGAGGAAGAAAACGGAAAAGAATGAGTGAGTCCCGGATCAGCTCGGATAAAATAAAATCAGGTTAAACTTAATTGATCCTAAAAGAAATCTTTGTGCCAGAGGTTGTTACAAAATTAAAGTATTGAATATAAGTGATAATGTAAAAAATAAAGTGTATAAGAAGTAAATGCAAAGCAGTACATATAAGAATAACAGCTTGATAATGATCTCACTATTACACATGAAAATACGGTGAAGTAATATTACTGATGATAATAAACGTAAAGTAATATTATTCATAATAATAAACGTAAAGTAATATTACACAGGATAATAAACGTAGAGTTATATTACCGATGATAATAAACGTAAAGTAATATTATTCATAATAATAAACGTAAAGTAATATTACTCATAATAATAATAATAATAATAATAATAATAATAAACGTAATGCTGTCGGCCTACATGATAATATACAGAAAAGTAAAGATGAGCTTGCGACCCTTCAGAGGACACACATTAATACTCATTCGTGGTACTATCACCTGTTTCTTCTTGAAGTCTTTACCTGTGGAAAGAGCCAATCGGGTGTTTTTAATACTTTCCCCAGTCTTTTCTCGACCTTATCAAAACCTTCTTGACGGAGCTGCTGCATAACATTCCACAAACATACACGCACACAAACATAAACAACACACATACACACAAACACACACACACAAATACATACACACACAAACAGACACGCACACACACACAATAAAATGTTCTGTTTATATAAGCAGACACCTCCACATCACACACTCACACACACAAACACACACACACTCACACACAAACAGACACGCACACACAAACAAACAGACACGCACACACACACAATAAAATGTTCTGTTTATATAAGCAGACACCTCCACATCACACACTCACGCACACAAACACACACACACTCACACACAAACAGACACGCACACACAAACAAACAGACACGCACACGCACACAATAAAATGTTCTGTTTATATAAGCAGTCATATCACACACTCACACACACACGCACGCACACACACGCACACAAACACGCACACGCACACGTACACGTACACACAGTCCTGCTGTCTGTCAGTCTCAGCATGGTTACCAGCTGGTTCCCAGAAGAAGCGGTGAGAGAGGACTCACCCCCAGGAAGATGTTCTTGGAAGAGTCAAAGCCAGCAGCGTAGATTCGGGCCCGGTAGGGGGCGCTGCGTTCACACGTGATGCGGCAAGCAAAGCGGGAGATGGTGCTCTGGGCCGACTGGACTCCTCCCCCACCCTCTCCAGAACCCCCCCCACTTTGACCACTGCCACCGCCTGCTGTATCCGTCACCACGAAGTCGATCATGCTCTCGGTGGACCGGCCAATCTGAGAAACGCAGTAGGGAAGAATTAATATCCGAAAACAAAGAACAACCCACTGAAGTATGATCCTGACTAAACTGAAGGGTCAGTTTACCAAAACTACAGAACCCCGTTTTCTAATGAATCCAGTTAAGCCAGAATCCAGTTAGACTGGTTTGTATCTATCCCTGTTTTCAGATATCCATCTGTCACTCAGATATCTTGGAACTACGGAACAACCCTTTGATATGGAACATGATCTGATTATATTCATGACTGGTAGCATTTAAACGATCTGAGAGCATCTTCTTGAATGAATCTTTACTTGCAGACGGCATGATAGTATTTAATACAAGGATTAGGGTTTATTCAAAAATGTAT
The DNA here is from genome assembly GCA_009660295.1 of Lophius piscatorius. Classification (NCBI taxonomy): domain Eukaryota; kingdom Metazoa; phylum Chordata; class Actinopteri; order Lophiiformes; family Lophiidae; genus Lophius; species Lophius piscatorius. Next base: position 964 of record VRLP01003707.1, on the reverse strand, counting down.
TTATTACTAATCTATGCCTCGTATGTAAAACCAAGGAGGAAACAGAAAATACATGTTTTAATAATATCTGTATTCATTGAACCAAAATGTAACTGTAACATGTCTGTGTGTGTGTGTGTGTTTGTTTACCTGGAACATGTCTGTGTTGGTGTCGTGTCTGTGTGTGTGTGTGTGTGTGTGTGTGTGTGTACCTGGAACATGTCTGTGTTGGTGTCGTGTGTGTGTGTGTGTGTACCTGGAACATGTCTGTGTTGGTGTTGTGTGTCGTGTGTACCTGGAACATGTCTGTGTGTGTCGCGTGTGTGTGTGTGTGTACCTGGAACATGTCTGTGTGTGTGTGTGTGTACCTGGAACATGTCTGTGTTGGTGTCGTGTGTGTGTGTGTGTGTGTGTGTGTGTACCTGGAACATGTCTGTGTTGGTGTCGTGTGTGTGTGTGTGTGTGTGTGTACCTGGAACATGTCTGTGTTGGTGTCGTGTGTGTGTGTGTGTGTGTGTGTGTACCTGGAACATGTCTGTGTTGGTGTCGTGTGTGTGTGTGTGTGTGTGTACCTGGAACATGTCTGTGTTGGTGTCGTGTGTGTGTGTACCTGGAACATGTCTGTGTTGGTGTTGTGTGTGTGTGTGTGTGTACCTGGAACATGTCTGTGTTGGTGTCGTGTGTGTGTGTGTACCTGGAACATGTCTGTGTTGGTGTGTATCTGGAACATGTCTGTGTTGGTGTTGTGTGTGTGTGTGTGTGTGTGTGCGTGTGTGTGTGTGTGTACCTGGAACATGTCTGTGTTGGTGTGTATCTGGAACATGTCTGTGTTGGTGTTGTGTGTGTGTGTGTGTGTACCTGGAACATGTCTGTGTTGGTGTCGTGTGTGTGTGTGTGTGTACCTGGAACATGTCTGTGTTGGTGTCGTGTGTGTGTGTGTGTGTGTGTACCTGGAACATGTCTGTGTTGGTGTCGTGTGTGTGTG